>APFE031239346.1:104051-156776 GCA_000404065.3 Pinus taeda
CACATGTTTTTTGGACGCGATGGTTTTCGGTCCATGGTTTTGGACGCGATGGTTTTCGGTCCATGGTTTTGGATGCTTTGGCATGTATAAATATGTATTGTAACATTGAAAGGAAAATGAAAAATCAAGCTAGTAGTCCTGGTTTTGGGATCCAGTAGTATTCCATCTAACCCACCCATCATATTAGATAAGATACATTGAATTTATTAAGGTCTATGTTATAAACATACAATATGAAGGACAAACCTCATCTTGGGAACAACAAGAACACACAAAAATACATAAAGAATAACAAGATATTGGGAATTAATTCCAACCAACTTTCTATTATACTTTGAGTATATTGATACATAGATGATATAGTTGGAATGGTTGTACCCGCTCTCAACCAATCTTCATTTACTTTATCCTACGCATTTACCAAGGATTACTAACATTTGTGCAATACATAATATATGATTACAACATAGGTCTAAAGACCATTACAACATCTCCCCCGCCCTCAATGCCTTTCTCATCCTGAGTAAGGATGCATCAATGTCTTGGACCACTAGTCTTTGCATAAGTATCCTTATTGTACATCAACCATACATACTGGACTGCATCAATAAATCAGACGCAAGAGCCCCCAATTGGATAGGAAGATGCATGTGTACAAGGCTTATTGTGATTTCTTCTTAACTGATGACCACTTATTGCATATCTTCACTATTCACATTCTCAATGCAGTATTTTCAACTAGGAATCATCAAGTAGATCTTCTCCAATCCAGGGGTGTCCTTTTGTTTCTATGGACGAGTCCAGTGCGTGATTGCCATTCCTGGGATTCCTCTATCAAACATAAAATAAGTAAATCATCTACATAAAAATAATCCCACTTTTTTTTTTGCCACACTCCAAGAAAAAATTTGCAATCTTCATCTTGGGGGATTAGACAATATAGCATAACTTTGTCCATCTTTAGCACTTCAACTCTTTATGTGTATGTTCTACATGTTTGATTTCCTATTCTTACATTCTTTACTGCAAAATTACATATAATGTTCATTCAATTTTCTTTTGACTGTGATAGATAGTCTCTTGTTATTGTGATTTTCTTGGAAATACATTGGAGTTTGGGATTTCGCTGATACATGAAGGAAACTTTTTTATGACTTACTGACTCAATACAAAAAAAAAATTCCTACACAAGTCATACGTTGTCGACTAGAAATCAACCAACTCAGCTAGAATGACTAACTTCTAATTATATCAAACTACAGACTCCATTAGTCACTTCTCCTTCATACAACATATTTATACAAACTCCATATACAAATTGAAAATTTGTGCGGAGAAATCCTTGCCTAATTCTATCACATCGACTGCAAGTAAAATAAATCTATTTTTAATTTAACATATTTGATAATTGGTTTTTTATTTAGTCGAAGTCGACCACTGCTCTATGTCGAGTCAAAGTTGAAACTGCTCCATATCGAGTCAACTTTAAACTTTAAAAGAAATCAATCGCTTAACTATATTCTTAACAAGCTCATTTGATATGCACTTTTCGATGGTCAATCTAGCACTCGATATTACTATATGCATCCGTTGAAGTGTGTTGGTTGCTACGTTCAATAACATGAGACTGTTCTCCTTTACAATGTCAAATGCCATAATTTTGTCCACATAATTGATATATTCATCCTTAGGAATTTGTAATGCAAGTGGATTTAAGGAGAAATTAATGGATTTACAAAAGATGAGCGTAGTAACTGTTAAACATAGTCGGCCAGACATCAACCAAGTTGATGATTAAGTCGATTCTTCTAAGAATTTGGTTGAGGTCGATGCCGCCTTTCTAGAAAGACTAGTTCAACTCCATTCCACTTGTTCCCAATAATAACAACGTTGTTGTTGTCAGAGAAACTCTTTCCATAGACCAATGTTACTGCTATCATCTCAGTTCCTCCAAGTAACTCAACATGTAATGACTATTGTCACAGATATTAGCGAGACATTTTTCTGAATGAGGAGTGCCATAAGAACAGAGAAATATCACTGCCTCCAGAATTTTATAACCATAGCAGCATTTCTCTTTAAACAATTTAACGCATTCCATGGCATGCGGAATTTTGATGTAGCAGACCAAGTCGGCCTCTGTAAAATCAAGTCACTTAAAAAAATGACCAAGTAGCAAATCAACCATCAAGGAAATACATACTAGTCCATTTGGAATAATGAGTGAGAGACGGGGTTTGCTTATAAAACAAGTCGATGTTGACCAAATCGACTATAACCTCGGTGTTACACTTTGTTTAAACATTCGGTTCAATGGATGGTCAACTCGATAGTATGCAATAGATAATCGAGCGTTTGTCGCTAGGGACTATGATATGAAAGCTTTCATACCGACTCAACAAGCACATTAAGCGGTCGACCAATTTGATAGGGAACACACAACAAAATAGTTGACTTTTACAGGCATTCCCTTTAATCGACATAATACAACATTTGAATAGGATTTGTTGATCTTCTAAAGCCGAACTCTTCACGGGTTCAACACTTTGAGATCTCTAGAGATAGTAAAAAAACATTTACTAGCATGAGCACTATATCCTTGACACATCTTATCCACGAACAATTTTTTGGGCTAGTCCATAATCCTTGGGTGGTGTGCTTTCTCTTAGCCAATTTTGTACTCAATATTGCAACATTCATAAACGATTTTATGATATCGAATCTTTCTTGGGCAACAACTTAACAAGCAACTTTCTAGTAGCATATTATCGAACAAATATTTTCATGGATTAATCCTTTCATTTTCTTCATGCAAGTTCAAATTTCTTTGATCTTATTCTTTTGCAGGTATTTGAAATCAACATTGGCAACATCCACGAACACTTATGGACCTCAACTTGCATCCTTCAAAAAAATATAACTTGAAGCTTCTTCAATTAAATCGTCCTCTTCGCTTGTAGGCTTAGTCCACCTCCATTCACTATTGTTGTCACCCATCCAAAAGGAGGGGCAACAGCACCAAATTGTTATAAAACATACAATATGCAGAATAAAATTAATCTTGGGAACAATAAGAACGCACATGAATACACAAAGAATAACAGGATATTGGGAAGGAATTCCAACCAATGTTATTTTAAATGTTGAGTATGTTTATACATAGATGATATAGTTGGAGCGGTTGTACCCACTCTCAGCCAACCTTCATTTCATTTGGGCCTACACATTTACCGAGGATTACTAACATTTACGCAATACATAATATATGACAACAACATAGGTCTAAAGAACCTTACAATAGTCTACCTTAAGCAGTTTATGAATCTGTTGACGAGCTAGAATTTACCAACAACATCTAGGGGTTCTCCCTGATGGAGAATCCAAATCAAACTCTACACTATTTGGTTTAGGGATCCCATATGGTATGTAGGCCCGACTACCATCTCGTTGGTTGAGTTTGCTTCAGATAACAGGGAGAGTATCGGTTAAGCGGAATGCATAGAATTCATCAAACGCAAGTAATAAATGAACATCCAACAAAAAAATACCATAAATAGAAACAACATAACTTCAAAGCATGAATCCTTAGAAAAGCGTTGTTAGCAAGACTTTAAATAAGACCACGCATAAATAAGAAATACATTTAGAAACAAAGAATGAGTTTGTGATTGTTAACCATTGAAACCACAAATGAGCACACATTCCACAATGATACTATGCCAATATCAATAAAATAGTTTATCAACATAAGCATGAGATCGACATATCATATACCATCCATTTGTTGCAAAAGAAATTCCACAGCACGAAAAGGCACATGAGGAGACAGTACACCAAAGCTCATAGGAAATTTCAATTCATTAAGCTGATGATATTCATGGCACCAACATATAATGTCTTCATCAAACCCATCAGTGGAAATAGACCATTGCTCCTTGCATTCACTAGAAGATCATAAGTTCTCCAAACAATATACACCAAAATGAGTCCAAAGCTAAAAATTCCTTTACAATGTGTCATAAGGGTATATTTATAGACAAGATGGTGACTTTTTGTCTACCCTTGACTCTTAGACTTCCTCATGACCTTTCGAATTCCTAATTGGTTCTACTCTATCCTACCTTTCTATTCACAACCAAACAAATTGATTCTAGTCTAACAATTAAGTAATAGGAAATTATGAGACACCTATGTGCAACTGCTCCATGGGGCAGGTGCACAAAAGCTTGTACTCAGTAGCTATTGTGGCCACCTTCGGCTACTCTTCATCATGTCTGTGGAGGAAATCAAGGGAGTCTATAATGAGAGTGCTTCTCTTGACCTTGATTTGATTAGATAGAGCTACCAAATTTGTGTACATCCTCACTCGCTCCACCACATACGGTGTAATGTTTTCCTTTGTGACCTGCAAATCTCTTGTGCTAGAAGCCTGCCTAAAAGGGATGAGAAATGCTTGAATCTCCTGCAGGATTTCCTCCTATTTTCTTACTTCTCCAACTGCTCCAATGGAAGGAACCCCATGAACTTCAATCACAGAATCCAACCCACTCAATTGATGTCTGTAAGAGGCAAGAACCCTATCAACATCCCCAACAAACTTATCTCGTGACTGGATCCTAATGTGTATCTGGACTTTGTCATTCTGGATGGTTATCCAATCCTTCTTTAGCATGGTGAAATTTTCCTTTGTGCCAGTCTGTATGGTTGGGATAGGGGACATAGTGTGACGTAGTTTCGACATATCCTCATAGACCACTTCCATGGCTTCTCTTAGGGTCTCAAATTCTTCCTTGGTTTATTCTTGTAGTTCTTTCGTGCTTGAATGAGTAAGGTGCAAACATTTATTTTCTTCTTCGAGCCTTTTCATGTCTTCTTCTACCTTGACAGTTCTCTGCTCGGATTCGTAGAGCTAGCCCTGAAGTTTCACGGTCTGCTTGCTCATTCTTCCCACATTTAGCTCAATCATGACTATAAAGGAAGTTGTGAATAAAGCAATCATCTCGGGATTTACTGGAGAATAGAATATTTTTGAATTATGGGCCCTAGTGATACCTTTCTTGATACAATCAAATACTTATTTCTCATCGTGATTCCACTTAAATATCGCATTCTTTATCATATTTTTTAATGGCTTAACGATCCTGGAAAAATCATAAATAAATTTGTGGAGGAATTTGATTTTTCTGAGGAAAGACTGCATATATTTCTTACTAATAGGGAGCAGGATTCACGCGATAGATTTTGTGCATTCAAGGTCAATAGTAATTCCATCTTTAGTTGTGATATGACTGAGGAGGTTTCCTTCAGATACTGTGAATATGTTTTTTTTGGGGTTTAGTGAGATCTCGTACCTTCAACAATGCTCAAATATCCGTTGTAGAAGATGGAGGTGATATGACCTCCTTTTTGAAAAAACCGTGACATAATCCAAATACACCACTACGTTTTGACGCATTAGTCCTCTAAAAGATATGTTCATAACCCTCTCGAATGTTTCTTTGGCATTGATAAGGCCAAAGGTCCTGCGCCAAAATGAAAATGTTCGCCACTTCATCCTGAAAGTTGTCTTTAAATGATCTGGTTTGACAACCAACACCTAGTTATATCTAGAGAATCCATCGAGCAAGGAGAACATTTCAAAACCAAATATTTTCTAAAGAATATGTTCCATAGAGGGGATTGGATAGTTATCATTATCTGAAGCCGGGGTTAGATTCCGAAAGTTGACACATAACCAAATTCCACCCTTCTTTCATATGGGAACCGAATTTGAGTGGTTCCAACGTCGCGTGTACTTTCCTTATTTTCTTCCAGAACAATTTGACCCCTTCCTTTATAGGTATAACATGCTAGATGATCTGGATGTCATACAACTTTAGGTCATCATATGTCTAGGAAAATGAACCCCGATACTTCCTGAAAAAGATGACAAATGATTTCCTCTCATCAGGTGAACATCCAACACCTAGATTGATAAAATTGGGGTCAGAATTGGTTCCAAGATTTATTTGTTCAAGAGAGAGTGTGGAAATTTGAGTCTTAGTATTCGGGGGGCCCCAAAAGTGGTTCTTTAGATCGAATAACCTTGCCAACGTAACAACACCTTTGGGCATGGGATTACCCTTGCGCTCATCTGCTTCTCCTTGTAAGGATTTGTCATGCTCTTCCTCATCTATCACCACATCCTTGAACACCTCGGCATTAGCCATAAAATTGAGTATATGTTGATCATCATTGAAAGCTCATAGATTAGTTGCGTTATCCAAGACAACAAGCTTATAAACAATCTCAATAGAAAAACCAACTCTTAAAGGCGTAAATTTATTTACGACATTAGCTAAAGTGTAAGAAACAACGTTATTGACCCTAGGAACATAATTAATACCAAAAGCCTAAAAGAAGAGATTAAGCACCATACCTCCTGCTGATAATTTTTTTAGATGTGGTGATAAACAATGAATAGTATTTTGTACATGCCTCGTGATGATTTCAGAATCACCGATCACGTTCAAACATTCAACTTTTAGGTCAATAGTAATTTTGATCCCAATGATCAACACCTCATACTCTGCAGTGTTGTTAGTGCACTCAAAATTCTAACCTACGAGAGTTCAAAAATTTGTTTTTTTGGGGGTCCATAAGGATACAACTGGCATCGACTCCATAATGAGTTTTATATTTGTCATAATATAAAGTCAAAATTTCATTCCTAGTTACATCTATCTTAAAAGTATTTACATTTATAGTACATGGTTCATTAGCATCAGCTAGAAGGCAAGGAAACAGTTCCAACTGCATGTCAGGTGGAATAGGTGCGATGGCAGGGCTTCATAGAACCAAATACTTGTTTCCAAAAAAAACATTCCCATCTCTTCCTGAGTGAAACTAATTGGATTTTTTGGGGTTTCCAAATAAGTGACCATATGCTTCATATAGGGCGCGCTATTGACTATGATCTGGTTGTTCTTACCTGAATAAGGTAGCCATAAGTGGGACCAGTCAATCAAAAAATATCCCTAGAGCTTACTCGACTAGTCTCTACTAAGCAACAATGCATATGCTTCTGGGATGTCAACCACCACTATGTCAATTCATTGGTGCACCCTAGAATCGAAAGGCAAACTTATTATCACATTGTTTAATTCTCCTAGTATAAGAACTTGAGATTTATCCATTGAATGATTTTGGCATCCGTCTTCTTAGGCTTGGTGTTCAACTCTTTATAGACTGATAAAGGCATGCCATTAGTTGATGCATCAGAATCAACAAGACAGTTGTGCACGTTGTAGTAAAGATATCAAACATTAGGAGCAACAAGGGGGTTGAGCATCTTGAATTTGCATTCATGGAATTAACAATGGATTGGAGGTTAATCGAGGTCTGGGACTCACTTGGTGAGCTAAATTTCAAGGATACGGTGGACATTTTGGTGGAGGACGAGGTAGCAAAGGTTTTAATAATTAAATCACACTGGTTGTCTATCTTGGCAATCTCATACAACGAAATATTGGCTCACATATTCTTCATATATTCAATGATGTTGTACCCCAGGTTTGACTTAGCAATGCCTTCTATAGAGGCTTGAGGGATGGAAGGGGACTACGTGGACTTAGTTGAGGTTTCATGAATCAAGGAGTTTCCCTTACCATTTACTAAAGTATCCCTTATCGTTTACTAAATTACCTTTGGATTTTAGCTAGATGAATTCTTGGGAGTGGACGCTGAGGGTTGATTTGAGTTGTTTGGTGGAAGAATCCTCCTCAATAATGCCTTCTTCTTCTGCTCCAATATGGGATTTGGTATTGACCCCTTACTACTTAGGTTATAGTTATTCGGTGGCTTATGAGGAGGGGTGTCTCTTATGTTTACTTCTTGGACGGATTATACGTCTCCTTTGCGGATGACCTTAAAATCTAGAATAGCGGAACCGACATTCTCATTAGGGGGAGTGGCTTCTTCCTCGGGGTCGTTGGACTCTTCCTCGTCGTCTCCAATGGTCTGATTGTCAACCACCTTGGTACATAGTGCAACCATCTTGTATATCCATTGTGGACACATTTTTTGTTGAATGGGCAGCTTGGTGAAAGGTGCAGTAATTTTCCATACCTATCTCTTCTACATTGAAATTATCATTGGAGGTCTGAGATGATTTTGAGGGCGGATTGGTGTTCTTCCTAAAGAAAGGTTTAGTCGGTTTACTACCCGATGAGCTCTCGCTAGTCTTCCTCTTCAATTTAAAGACTTCATTGGTTAATTGCTTCAAGGATTTGGATAAATGCTCAAAATCAAGAGAATCCTTATCGTTATCACCAGACTTTCCAGTTGAGGCTTGAGCCTTCTTATTTATTGACTTAGACTCTTCCCGGGTGTCATGCTCGAGCACCTCTATGGAAAAAAAATCCTTCTCTACTGATAGAGCTTCTGTTAAGTTTTTCACTAAAGTAGTTTTAGCTTCTCACTTGAAAAACACAACGATGTCACGTGGTAGAGCTTTGGTGAAATAATCAACAGTGATAGAATCATCAAGAGCCACATCCACTGAGAATTTATTCAAAATTGTAGTGAATCATTGATTAAAGTCCTTGACATTTTCCTTCTTGTGGCACTTTAAAGTGCTTAATTTGGTGAGGAGCATGGATGGTGTCTTGTCTTTGAAGAAATTTTTGAGAAAGGTCTTTCTGAACTCATCCTAATTTCGTATGGAAGCCACCAACAAGGATTCATAACATGTTGCATCTTTATTCTCAAGGGTGTAAGGAAAAATATTGAAAGAAACATCATCACACTGCACCTTCATGATTTGCAAGGCTAAATAAAAAGTACTGATATGATCTTCAGTCGTGGTTCCCTTTTCAGGCTCAAAATTCAGGACATGTTTCTTAGGGTGACGAGGCATGTGATGAAGAGGACCTTGGATGCCTAAAGGGGACTGGACCATCCAAGCTAAAGGTTTTCGATGGTTAACTCTTGGTGGTGGCATAAATATGATGTGGTTGGTGTTTCCTTTAGAATCACTTTCATTTCCTGACCTAGACCCTTCACTAGGGTGAGGGGGTTGTTTGCCATCACCTCGAGTGACCCTCAAATGTCTTAAATCCCTAAAGTTTCCAACATTTCAGAAATTTCCCTAGTTCCTCGATAACCTAACAGGTCTCTTGTTGTGTGGGGGGTCTACATTGTAAATCTTAATCTGATTCCTACTATTCCCATCATCCCCCGACATATAAAACACCTTAGGGTTTCCTCTAGGCGATTGATCATTGAACGCATAATTTTCTGGTAGCGTTGATTATTTCCCTCTATATTCTCCTACCACATTTCGTTATTATCATGTGTAATGGTGCTCCTAGGGCCTTCTCTCTTGAATGTTGGGGGGCTTTCCAATCCTTCAATTGAGAGTCTTTCAATGACATCTGCATAGTCATCCAAAATCATCCCAATCAAATGTGGTACCGAATTAACCAAGATGCCTTGACGATTATGGTGAGGTTTGGAAGTGCGTGGGTTAGGGAGTTGTTGTAGTGGCTATAACCACCCTCCAAAATTTTGGCTTGCACCCAATTTCAAAGCATCCCTTGAGAGTTTCACTTGATGACTGCACACACTCGAGTTCACCCCGTGAGCTCATGTGAGTCTTTTCACCCACCTTGCTTGATAATTTCACCCAAGTTTTTGCATGTTGATGTCAAAGTCATGCTTGTGACCATGTTCTGGTTATACTCAAAGTCTTTGCTTCGTGTGTACTTGTTGTGTTCACTATGAAAAAATATGTCGCAATCACACATGGAGTCAAATTTACTATCACACAAGCATCGTCACTGTCAAACAACCATCAATCACAAGTGTTGCGCTTGTCGCTTACACCTTCGGTAAGTCACGTTGAGTATGTGTGTCTGGATGGTTTGAGTCATCTCATCGTCAATTCATGTAAGTGTGTGTTTGAAAGATCACGTATGCATCTTTTGCTTGTTCACACACTTAGTCACTTTGTTGAAGTTTTGATGACCGGATTCCCCTCTGACAATCGAACCATCACCTCGCCATTGACTCAATCGGTTATCACCCAAAACAGTGCAAAAGCACCAAGCAAGCCATTTCAAGCTGCGTTGCTTGCAAGAAAATCGATCAACCTTCATTCCAGTCAGCCGGAGAGTTCGGCCCGGTTGCCACCCCGAGACTGACTCCCCTAAAAAATTGCACAAAGGCTATAGAACTTGCCCACTCTTATGACTAAGAAAGTTGCACAGACAGGTCAGAGAGACACCAAGTGATCGTCCCTATCTCCCTCAGAAAATTGTGTAGTTTTTCCAACCATCCCTCCCGACATTCGACTGGGTGCTCACCAAGAAAATTATGTAGTTTTCATGAGCAGGTCCTCTGCTGCCCAACAGTTCACTTAGCTCAGAAACTACGCAGAGGTGACCAGCAGTCTAGCCTCCTAGCTTCAACACAGTTTTTACTGCCAGCATCTCCCAGTGTCCAACTGACAGTTCCCCTTAGGAATAGCGTAATTTTTGCTGCCAAGCTCGAGTAGCTCACTACCAGTTCCCTCCAGGAGTTGCACAGTTTTTGTTGCCAAGCTCCCGATAGTTGACTGCCATTTCCCCTCAGAAATTGCGCAGTTTTTTCTGCCAGTGACCCAGCAGTTGATTGCTAATTCCCCTCAATAATTGTGCAGTTTTTGCTGCCAATCTCCTGCTGCCTACTCGTTCCGAAAACTGCGCAGATTTTGCTTGCCCAACCTTCCTGCAGCTCGGACTGTTCCTCCCAAAAACTACGTAGTTTTGTTCTCCAACTGAGCCATACCTTGCAAACAGTCACTGTTGATCTGGATCGCCCATCTTCATCACCCAATAACTCTTGCGCAATTTTCATCAGCAGTGCCTGGAGCCACCATCCCGCCTCGTAACCTTTTCACCTCTCTCGATCACCTGCATCCAAAATGATCATGCATCATGGTAGAATAGGAGGTTTATGGATTTGATGTCATCTTATCATGAGTGATTGCAGATATAGGTACACAAACAAACATGGTGTGACGACGGATGGGATGAACAAAGGGAGCACATGCAGAAGGACATGTTCGCCAATGGACGAACAAACAATGCATGCAAAGAGACATGCTCGCGAACGGATGAACATGCAAAGATGTGTTCGTGGATGGACGAATGAGCAAACATGCAAGATGTGTTTGTGGATGGACGGATGAGAAAACATGCAAGATGCGTTCATGGATGGACGAACATGCACCTTTCGTGAATGGAAAAACCTGTCGAGCTTACCAACATACAAGCAAGGAGTAATGTGTGAATGTAACATCAAGCAAACCAAAGACCATCAAAGACTCTGCGCACTTTACCATTCAGAGGTAAATATGTGACACACCATGAGGAAATCCATCACCCAGTAGCACTGCATCTCAACATGCACACCAGCAGTAGCACAAATGTACCACCACTGTCATGTCGAGTCTTGTCATGAGTCATGTCGTCCACATCTCTACTATGATCCATATTTTCAATCAATGTAATGTAACGTGGAAGTCCAAGAGACCCACTGGTTGTATGAGGAGTCATATAAAGTCAAAAAGTCATGGAAATCAAACAGTCATGAGGATAGTCAAATAGCCACAAGGGTCAGTTTCACCCTTGGCTATAAATACCCCCTCATTTGTACATGCAAAGGAATTTTCACCTCAGCTCCTCCCACATAGCCTTGAGAGTCTGTAATCTTTTCTTTGAGGAGTAAGTAGTGGCTCCAATGCTCTGCAAGCGGGGTTAGTGATGTATGGTGTAGCGATGTGTCTTTGAAATTTTTCTTAATTTAGAAGCTTTCTCATAGGCCATCACATTTTCACACATGTATTGTAATTGTTGTAAGACTAATATTTAACGCTTGTGTTACATGTTACTTTAACTTGTGTTTAACACTTGAACTAATTCACTTGTTGTAATACATATATGTTAATGAAAATGTGTTGTATATGTTGTTCATGTTGTCTCACCCATCTAGACTACTCTCCCATACATCAGACAACCCTTTCACATAAAACTTACTATAACAATCGTTGTACTTGCCGGACTAATATGCTAAGTGTTATACGTGTTATCTTCCCTTGTGTGTTGTTACTGTTGCATCTATGTGGACTATTCTGCCAGAATATGTGCACGTCTTGTTGTGTTGTGTGTTCCTAGCAGAGTTAGGGCTTATCCCAACCGACTTGGGACTCATTCCCACCCTCTCCCTCTACGGTGAAAGAAACATTTACGCAAGAGACACTTACAATCACCAAGCATGCAAACCTCACTTCTTGCAAGACAAAGCATACCACTCTCCTGTGCTGACAAGAAAGACTTGAGGCAAATATTTAAGATAATGGCAACCGGGCCATCGTACTGGATGGGACTCCACACCAAACGGTGTGAGGTATAGTTGGGACTTCATATTGGGGTGATCCCCTGATGTTGACGGGTCCAGCACCGTCAACATTTTAGCACTAGAAGGAGGGCCAGATGACAACCTGAGCCTGTACATCTGGGTTGAATCTCTTACCCAATAAATAATACACAATTTTTGCTCTCAGGGTGTTTCTCTCATTTCTCCCTTAATCAGTTATCAATCCCCGATGAGCTTCTCAATCACTTGTCCTTATTAAAGTTTGACAGTGAGGACATAACGTCCACAATCCAGCACATTTCTGATTTTCTTCATTTCTATGAATCTTATGAAATCGATAATGATGATATTGTTTTTGTACTCTTCTTCCTCACCCTTGAAGGTCATGCTAATCGGTGGTGTCATACCCTGCCACCTGCTTCTTTCCATTCCCTTCTCACTTTCCTCAAGGAAGACAATAAAGCTTTAGATGAGTGTGACCACCAAGATGTCTATGAAAGAATCTCTGTTTTAAGAATGAAGCCTGGTGAATCAATTGAGGAATTTGATACTCTCTTCCTTCACCTATGTCCAAAATTCTTGAACGCTTTGTGGACCGTGACTTCATGAGGCAAGAGCTGAAATGCTTGGTTCATGTCTCCCGAAATGGTGAACCTCCTAATTTTCCTTCTTCCTCTACTCTTGCAGATCATGAGACAATTCATGCATTGAAGAGGGTGCCCCCTCAGAGAAATCGTAAATATAAGAATTTTGTGCAGCATATACCCCCTCGTAGTAGTTTCAAAGCTGAGAAATATGCACAGCATGTTCCCAACTCATCTGCTCAGCTATCTCCTGCCCTAACGGAGGAAATTCCAGAATGGTTTAGAAAGCCTATGGCGAAATCTCATCCCTCCATTCTGCAAGAGGACATCACTGTTCATAACCCAATTCTTGAGTCTAATATGCATCTCTTCCATCCTCCATCATCTACAAGCCATGAATCCTTGCACCTTGACTCACTTGAGTGATCTGCTTCACAAGCTAGTTGCGTGCACTCTCTTGATTATTGAGTTGTTGGCTCAGGTTGCAATCATGTGCAAGGAAGTGTCATCATACAAATGGAGTGGGAGGACAGTGAAGACATAATCATTTCCTCTCAAAACATTAAGCCTCCATTCTTGATCGATTCTCGATCCACGAATCTTGGTGAAACATCATGCACAATCAATTACTTTGATAAACCTTCAACCTTAGGATCTCATCACTCCCATGCTTCCATATGTTTTTATGAACGCCCAAGCACATAATATGATCTACTGTCATCTCATGTACACTCTAACTCAGATCTAGAATGCGCACCAGTCAAAGCAAACATCCATATCGAAGCTTCCTCTACACCTCACTTTCCCGTGTACCCTATCATTTGCAGCGTGTCAACATGCATCAGAGATATTCCACGTTCTCTTGCTTCTTCATCCCATGAGTTATTTCCTCGATCGACACAAGACAATGAGGTTTTCCATGATGAAAATGGTCTCAACACATAGGACTCTTCCCACTCATCATCATCTTGTGTCTTGCATGAAGACAACTTGTCAAGTCAGCTTGCTGAAAATTTTGATGAAGCCTGTGACAGAGATGGTTGTCATCCTGAGAGAAGTTTTGAAATCAGTAACAACAACCATCCTCAAGCCATGCCTAATCTGGTTCACATCTCAAAATGCAATTTTTCAATTCTGGAAAGTTTCAGGACGTGCCAAGGAGTCGAGGCACTTCAATGTTTGTTAATGGTTATGTCAGAACCTCGCGACTCTGGTAAGCCTGCCAAAGCAAATTAGATCTTGTTTCTCATGCAAAATCTGTATATCTACATGGTTGCACTCAATGTGGATCCCCGTGTAAAGAATATTTACTATTCTGGGTGTGATATTTCAAAATTTTAGATTTTTTCTAATGATTGAATCCATGAGTCTGTTACAACATGTTCGTCTTCATGCACCTCTCTTACATCTAATTCAGGTTGGGAGTGTATGTCCCTCATTCAATCATGGGACAATGAAATTGATCATCTCAAACACTATCTTTATATGGAATCATACTTATAGGATGTTATCTCTCGTAATCAACTCCTTGGTATTTTTGCAAATTGTGCACGTCAAATCTTCCCACTCATCACAACAACAATCTCCCTGTGTGATGACGAGCGCACAACCCATCGCGCGAATCAAGTTACTCTCATTTCACCACACCCCAAATGGTTTCACAAATTCACAATTCTAACATCCTTTCTACATTTCTATGATTACCATGACACCTACACATTTTTTCACTAGTTGTAGGTGGGTGTTCTATCATGTCTAGCTAACAATGAACTTGGTTCCCTCATTTAGAACATTCGCACAATTGCTCAAACATTTTCTTTATTTGTGTCAAACTGGGAATCTGCCATCTCTATCGACTAGTCTAATTTTTCTTCTACCTTGGGTGGCTGTCATGCAGTTTATCATTTTCCCAACATTACATCCAATGACAGTCGCCTCGCACACTATGATTTTCACTGTGTAACATCTTTATTCTTAGATTTTTGTCAAGCAAGCGAAGCACCTCGGCTTGCGTTGATGACTATGGCAGGCCCTCACTTCCTTGACATGACTGATGAGAATGACTGGATCTATCTATCTATATTAGATTCCCATCGTGATCCCCTCTCTCAAATCCTAAATCCATCTTCTCAAAGATCACGAATCTTTCAAAAAATCCATAATGAATTTTATGATCTAATCGTTGAATGGCTAGAACAATATTACTTGGCAAGTCGTGTTGCAGGTAACAAGCTTCAGTCCTTCCTCGTACTCGCTAAGAAACTTGGTGTAGAACAACACACACTCGCAAGATGCCTCTGAGGTTTTTTGGAAAATGGTAGTCACAGAAGAGGTAAGCATGTGTGTGTTGGGTGGTTGTGACACATTCTTCTGCCCATATGCAAGACCTTCTCTCTGAGTCATGTGCAAGTTTTTCAAGTCTTCTCATTTTCTGTTGCACACTATTTATTCTATTTTATTTATTTATTATTATTATTATATTATAATAAATTATGTATTATTATTATAACGCTCATACTGTGACTGGCTTCATTGTAAATTGATTTCATGTAACCCTCACCGTTTAACGTAGGAGTAGGAGTAGTGTTTGCTTTTTTGCTTGTCTTTGCTTTTTGGTTTGCATGTTTGTTTGCTTGCTAACTTGGTTTCTTCTTGTTGTTGTTTTCACTTTGTTTATAGTTCTTACTATTTTTTTTTTCCGTTTGTTTGGTTTTCTTAATACCTTACTATTTTTGTTTCTGGAAATAAGTGCTACCAACTACTGCATTCTAGCTTTTGAATAGAGTATGTGGTTGAGATTTGAAGAAAATTGTGACACTACAACACTTGGCCAGTTTTGTGTCCATCTTCTCTATGATTGGTTATAACCTTCAGCCGATGAAGTCTTGACGGAAAATATGAGCCGTCTGTGAGGAAATTTTTGGTCCAACCATGAACTTGTGTCCACGCTGGGAAGCCCCATTTCTGTACTCAACCTTCTGCTCTGTGTGTTCAAGCTCATCCAACCAATAGAAATAGAGAAGGGGAAAATCTAAACGAGAAAACCTATGTTAAAGTTCTTACATGCTTCTCTGAAGGAAAAACCTCTTCTGCTCTCAATAAGTTGATATCCCTCTTCCGCCCCAAAAATAAATAAGTGCCTATGCACAGTCCTCTTGAAAAATACAAAGGTGAAAGAAGAGAAAGGCTTCCTACATAGAAAGGTGAAGCATGCAACTCCATCGAGGTACTAACCAGGCTTTCTGGCAGTGGAGCAATGTGTGTGTTCCTGCGTGACTCCGTCGAGGTACTGTACAGGCCTACTGGCAGTGGAGAAACACCAGAGATGAAAACTTATACTTTGAAAATCTTCAACTCACGAGCTAAACTACCCTTCCCAAATTCAAAATATTGCGATCAAGTTGAACTTTTGATTGTGTTTGACTAAATTGGCAAAAGGTGAACCATGTATGTCCATGGGGTAAGTGGGGAAGCTAGAGTAACCCACACAACAATTCAATACTCCCTGAAAGACCAAGGCCTTGTGCTATCAATGAACCAAAACACAAAAGCTAGAGTTCTATCAGTGTGTCACCGAGTGTTGTAGTGGCTGCTACCACCCTCCAAAAATTTGGCCTACACCCAATTTCGGAGCCTCCCTTGAGAGTTTCACTTGATGAATGCACACACTCAAGTTCACCCCATGAGCTCGTGTGAGTCTTAGCACCCACCTTGCTTGATCATTTCACCCAAGTTTTTGCATGTTGATGTCAAATTCATGCTTGCGACCATGTTCTGGTTTTACTCAAAGTCTTCATTTCGAGTGTACTTGTTGTGTTCACCATGAAAACATCTATTGCACTCACACACAAAGTCAAATTCATTGTCGCACAAGCGTCGTCATAGTCGACCAATGATCAATCACAAGTGTCGCTCTTATTTCTTACACCATCGGTCAGTCATCTTGAGTATGTGTATTTGGATGGTTTGAGTCGTCTCATCGTCAAGTCATGTAAGTGTGTATTTGTAAGATCACGTATGCATCTTTCTCTGGTTCATACACTTAGTTGCTTTGTTGAAGTTCTGACGACCAGATTCCCCTCTGACAGCCAGACCACCACCCCGCCATCAACTCGGTCGACTGTCACCTAGAATAGTGCAGAAGCACCAAGTAAGCCATTTCAATCTGTACTGCCCACAAGCAAATCAATCAACCTTCATGTTGGTCAACTGGATAGTTCGACCCAGTAGCCACCCCGGGACTGAATCCCCTCAAAATTGCGCAGAGGCTACAGACCTTGCCCACTAAGCTAATTGAGAAAGTTTCACAAACAGTTTGGATGGAAACCAAGTCCCCGTCCCTATCTCCCTCAGAAAATTATGCAGTTCTTCTAGCCAGCCCTCCCGACAGTGGCCCAGCTGCTCACCAAGAAAATTGCGCAGTTTTCATGTGCAGGTCCTTTGCTATCCAATAGTCCACTCAGCTCAGGAACTACGCAGAGGTGACCAGTGGGCCATTCTCCCATCTTCAACATAGTTTTTCCCTCCAGCATCTCCCAGCAGTCGACTGACAGTTCCCCTAAGGAATTGCATAGTTTTTTTTGCCAAGCTCTAGTAACTGGCTCCCAGTTCCCTCCAAGAATTGTGCATTTTTTGCTTCCAAGATCTCAGTAGTTGACTGCCAGTTCCACTCAGGAATTTTGTAGTTTTTGTTGCCAGTGACCCAGTAGCTAATTGTTTTTTCCTCTTAAGAATTGCACAATTTTTGCTGCCAAGCTCCCACTAGTTGCTCATTCCGGAAAATGTGTAGATTTTTCCCGCCCAGCCTTTCCACAACCCAGACTATTCTGCCCAAAAACTACATAGTTTTTTCCTCTAACTGATCCAGACCATGTGGACAGTCACTGTTGATTCGGATCGCCCATATCCATCACCCAATGACTCTTGCGCAATTTTCATCAACAGTGCCCAAAGCCTCCATCCCACCTCGCAACCTTGTCACCTCTCTCGGTCACCTGCACATGCAGAAGGACATGTTCACCAATGGACAAAAAAACGATGCATGCAAAGAGATGTGCTCGCAAATGAATGATCATGCAAAGATATGTTCCTGGACAAACAAATGAGAAAACATGGAAGATGTGTTCATAGACAGATGGATGAATGAACATGCACCTTTCGCGAACGGACGAACCTGTCGAGCTTACCAACATACAAGAAAGGAGCAATGTGTGAGTGTAACATTAAGCGAACCAAATACCATCGAAGACTTCACGCACTTTACCATGCGAAGGTAAATTTGTGACACACCATGAGGACATCCATCACCCAGCAACAGTGCAGCTTGACATGCACACCAACATCATCACGAATGTACCGCCACTGTCATGTCGAGTCTTTTCATGAGTCATGTCATCCACATCTCTACCATGAGATGTATTTTCAACCAATGTAATCTAATGTGAAAGTCCAAGAGACCCACTTGTTGTATGAAGAGTCATGTAAAGTCGAAAAATCATGGAAGTTAAACAGTCATAAGGGTAGTCGAACAACCACAAGGGTCAGTTTCGCCCTTGGATATAAATACCCCCTCATTTGTACATGCAAAGGACATTTCACCTCAACTCCTCCCACACAGCCTTGAGAGTCTGTAATATTTTCTTTGAGGAGTAAGTAGTGGCTCCAATGCTCCGCACGTGGGGTTAGTGATGTATGGTGTAACGATGTGTCTTAGAACTGTTGCTTAATTCAGAAGCCTGCTCACAGGCCAGTACGTTTTCACACATGTATTGTAACTGTTGTAAGACTAATCTTTAACACTTGTAATACATGTTGCTTTAAATTGTGTTTAACACTTGAACTAATTCACTTGTTGTAATACATATATGTTAACGAAAATGTGTTGTATATGCTGTTAACATTGTCTCACATGTGTAGACTACTCTCCTAGACATCGGATAGACCTTTCACATAAAACTTGTTATAACAACCGTTGTACTCCCATGGACTAATCTATTGAGTCTTATACGTGTTATCTTCCCTTGTGCATTGTGACAACCGCATCCGTGTGGACTGTTCTGTCGGAAGTTGTGCATGTCCTGTTGTGTTGTGTGTTCCTAGCAGAATTGGGACTTCTTCCAACCTACTTCAGAATCACTCCTACCCTCTCCCTCTGTGGTGAGAGAACCATTGACACAAGAGACACTTACAATCACTAGACACATGAACCCCACTTCTCATAAGATGAAGCAGACCACTCTCTTACGCTGACAAGTAAGAGTTGAGGCAAATCTTTAAGATAATGGTAACCGGGCCACCGTACCAGATGGGACTCCCACACCAAAAAGTGTGAGGTCTAGTTGGGATTTCATACTGGGGTGATCCCCTGATGTTGGTGGGTCCAACACCGTCAACAAGAGTGAACTTGTGGTAGGGATGCACTTCAGACCCTTAGAGAATTTCCGAGTGATAGGGAGTAAATATTTCAGTTGCTCACATGTGAATTCATAGAGAGGGGTTTCCTCTTCCACCAAGGTATCCTTGATTGGAGGAGGTTGAGAGTCCCTAAGGTGGAGATCCCCAAAAGGTGGACCAAAGATGAGATGAAGAGGTGTTTCGGGTGAAGTGGGAGGGGGTTGATTGCTAACTTGTTAGTAAGTTCTAGGACAAAGACGAGTGTTGATGCCGACCATTAGGCCCTCCTTCTAGCTCCAAATATGTTGATAGGCTAGAATTTATAGCCAATAGCTAGAGGATCTCCTCGATGAAGAATCCTAATCATATTCTACATATTTTGGTTTAGGGATCCCATCTGGTATTTAGGCCTAGCTGCCATCTTTTTGGTTGGTGTTTTCTTCAGAAAAAAGGGAGAGTATAATTTAAGAGAAACATATAGACTTCAACAAACACAAGTAAGTAACTGATGAACACCCGATAAAACAAATACCATAAATATAAACAACATGAATTCAAAGCATGGATCCTAAGAAAAGCATTGTTAGCAAGACTTTAAATAAGACCATGCATAAATAAGAAATAAGTTTACCAACCAAGAACGAGTTAGTAATTTTTAACAATTGAAACCACAAGTGAGTGCATAGTCCACAATGTTACTATGCTAATATCAATAAAACATTTTATCAACATAAGCATAAGGGCTGCATATCATATACCATCCATTTGTTACAAAGGAAATCCCATAGCACCAGAAGGAACATGAGGAGACAATACACCAAAGCTCATAGGAAATTTCAATTCATTAAGCTGATAATATTCATGGAACCAACATACAAGGTCTTCATAAAATCCATCAATGGAAATAGACCATTACTACTTGCATTCATTATAATATCATAAGTTCTAAAAAAAATATACACCAGAATGAGTCCAAAGCTAAAAAAGTCCTTTACAATGTGTTATGAGGGTATATTTATAGAAAAGAGGGTGACTTTTTGTCTACCCATGACTCTTGAACTTGCTCATGACCTTTCAAATTCCTAGTTGGTTCTATTGTATCCTACCTTTCTATTCACAAAAAAATAAATTGATTCTACTCTAACAATTTACTAATAGACAATTCTAGGACATCTATGTGCAATTGCTCCACAAGGTTGGTGTGCCAAATCTTGTACTCAGTAGCTCTTGCGGCCACCTTCGGTTGCTTTTCTTCATGTCTCTGGTGGCATTCAAGGGAATTTGGAATGAGAGTGTTTCTCTTGACCTTGATTTGATTAGATAGAGTTACCGACTTTGTGTTCATCCTCACTGGCTCCACCACATACTGTATAATGTTTTCCTTCGTGACATGAAAATCCCTTGTGCTGGAAGCCTGCCTAAAAGGGTTAAGACTATAAGATTTCCTCCTCCTTCCTTACTTATCCAGCAACTCCGATGGAAGAAACCCCATGAACTTCAATCACAGGCTCCATCCCACTCAGCATATGTCTATAAGAGGCAAGAACCCTGTCAACATCCCAAGCCAACTTATCCCATGATTGGATCCTAATGCGTATATGGAATTTTTTCATTGTGATTGGTTATCCAATCCTTCTTTGGGAAAACTATCGGGGCTTCTGGATACCTATTTTTCTACTCATGAATGTTGTTGAGAGCCGTAATAGCTTCGTTTCAACATGGCATACTTTTCCTTTGTGTTGGTCTTTACAGACAGAATAGGGGGAACGGTGTGATGTAGCCTTAACATCTCCTCATAGACCACTTCCATGGCTTCTCTCAAGGTCTCAACTTCTTCCTTGATTGATGCTTGTAGTTCTTTTGTGCTTCAGTGAGTAGGGCATAGGAATTTATTTTCTTCTTTGATCCTTTTCATGTCTTCTTCTGCCTTGGTATGTCTCTGCTAAGACACGTAGAGCTTTCCTTGAAGTTTCATGATTTACTTGCTCATTCTTCCCACATTTAGCTCGGTCGCAGCTCCAAATGAAGTTCGAGTGGAAGCAATCATCTTGGGTTTTACCATAGTATCTAAGACAATGTCATTATATGTGGTCATGGACATGGTTTTTGCAGGGTTCCTCACATAATACTTTCTTCTTTCTTGCATAATATTACGATTGACTTAATCAAAAGTAAGTCTTGTGAGATCCAATACCTCCTCCTCTGCTTCTTTAGGAATGCCAAATTTCTTGTGAGATTCAATACCTCCTCCTCTGCTTCATCCTATGCATTAGACTCTTAGTGTTGCTATTGTTGTTGGAGATCTTTCTTATTTTTCTCATTGATATCTTCCTATATTTTCTTCTTGTCCTCTTCTTCTTGTTTCCCTTTTTCCTCATTAGCCTTCCTCCTTTGTTCCTCTTATATCCTATTTTTTCCTTCTATTCTTGCTCCCACCTCCTCTTGAGTTATTCTTCTTGTTGCTTCTTCCTTTCCAACTCTTCTTGCTCTCGCGTCTCCTTTTCCTTTTCTTCTTGGACTTGTCGCTCCTCAGCCTCCTTTCTCAGGATTTCTTCCTCTTGTTGTTTCTTCCTTCTTTCTTCTTCAAGTTGCTACTCCTGAAGGTCCTAGGGATGTTGATCACCTGATTTATGTGACTTCCTTATCTCCTTTTCTCTTTTCCTTTTCAACTCCTACTTTTTCCTCACCGAGGTCACATTTCTTTCTTCTAGAGTTTCACCATATTCCTCTTCCTCTTGCTTGCTTGGAGGGTCTTCTGGTTCCTCAATTTTATTCCTTTTAAGTTTCCCACCTCCCTTTTGTCACTTCTCTTTTCTCTTCAGCAAGGTGGACCTAGATTGTAGGCTTATGTTCTCCCGGAATTCTCACCCTGCTCGTCTTCCTCTTCTTTTTCCCTCTTGGGCTGAATTCTTTTGTCTTGTACCAATTTATGTCCTTATCTTCGTGACACTACTTGGTATGAGTGTATGACCGGTTAAAATTAGCATTCTTACAATGCGCGACTACCATCCTTTTAGGGCCATACATATGGTGACTTAGAGTAGAAAAAAGAAATCCCTTTATGTCTTCAGCCTCTGCTTTGACTTCCATAAAGCTTTCAACAGTATACATTCCAATGGTCAGTGGGAAGGTGGGCCTAAGATTTTTCTTTCCCTTATTTAGTGTCTTCGAGAATCCTGTAGTCATCTATCAACATACTTCTTACATTAGTAATTTGTCTATGGAGAACCTGGGAAGTGTGTGGAGAGGTTTGTACGAGCCGAAGAGATTGATGAATGTGCCCTCTTGGATGGGAAACCAATCCACTACTCTGGTAATTTTCTCCATAGATCTCTTTGACATGCAAGGAGGGTCTTCTCCGAAGAACAACTAGTATAAAGGGGTGATGAAAGATTCAAAACTGGACCCAAGCACAGTCTTACAACCTAGGTCCCAAAATATCTTATAATGCTAATGCATGGGTTCTATCACACTTGTTGTCCAATTATAACTCCAAATGTCTAAATGACACCTTGCACATACCACATCTAACAAGTACGATGCCATATAGAATTATGATGGTTAATCTGCCTTAGGATACTTTTCCACATGATTGTTGGTCTTTAATGCGAAAGCAAGGATGCTTATGTGAAGTGTTGTATCTCTGTACATATTATTTTTCTACTATTATGTATCTTATTATGTATGATTTTCATTGAATTATGCGAAGAACTGCAAGATATACTATTATTTGTAGAGTTTATGCATTTTTGTTAAATTAATCATCTACGCGAAGTTATTATGTATGAAAAGTTATAAGATTTATATATAGTAGAAGTAAATACACAATGCCTCTCTGCGGATATCCCTTCGGTTGTGGAAAATTGGTTCTGAAACATCCCATAATTGCTTTGGGTGAGACTGCGGACCAGTAGTTGAGGGTTTCGATGGTGTGTAGCACACTTTGAACCTGGGTCAAGCCCCCTCAAAGCAACAAATGGTTTTGTTGCTAGGATCGGGGTCTATTTAAAGGGATATGATTTGTCATTCGTCGAAGAAAGAACTCCATGAGTGGGTCAAACAACAAGAAAGAGAATTTACAGAAAAAGAGAACAAAAACCCATGTTTATCTACTGAAGCTTGGTTGCAGAGATATATCTCCGAAGATCAATACAATATTTTCTTTGGTTCGTTCCACATTGAATTGCTTGAGTGGATATCTAAGTTAGCTGAGCATAAGAACTATTTCAAATGTGATGAACCTTAAGGAGTGGAACCTTGATTTGATACAGCAACTCAGGAGAATCGATAATAGTATCTCAAGGCCTGTTGATTTATGGATCAATAGGATTTTGGGAGGATTTATCATTGAGTTTGTGATTGACCAAATTGTGTCCTATAGTGAAGCTAAACGGGGATTCTTCAAAGGACCACGAGGTAATTTTTTAAATTCCTTGAAGCTTTTGATTAAGATGTTATTGTGTCAAAAAGGGATTTTGCGGATGTAGTCAAATTAATGTTTGGGCAAAGAAGAAATAAGACAGAACCAGGAGCTACGCGAAGTGGAAAACAATATAGAGTAGATCCAAAGAATTTTATTAAGGTTGACTATATACCTCTATTGGGATATGAGAATGAAGAAGAAAGAAGTAACCCTAAAACACTACGATATTCCCCCACCCATCCTAAAGGCGCTTCGAAGTCAGGGGCTAAAAAGAGTTAGGGCATCTTTGGGATTCCTCATTCATCCACCCCCTTCACACTCCATCCCCCTCCCCATACTTCCTCTACACCTCCACTTCCACCCTCCTCTCCACCTAGCCCCCCGAGAAGAAGAATGGTTGATGACATTAAGCTACCTGTCTTTAGAGGACTGGGAACAAAGGACCCTGACCAGTTTTGGTTCGTAGCTGATGCAGTATGGATGGAAATATAGATTAATAATGATGATGTAAAGAAGGCACAATTCATGTCGTTGAGGGAGAGGGTGCTGACATGGTATATGAAATACTCTATGACTAAGATGAA
The DNA here is from genome assembly GCA_000404065.3 of Pinus taeda. NCBI lineage: Eukaryota > Viridiplantae > Streptophyta > Pinopsida > Pinales > Pinaceae > Pinus > Pinus taeda. The sequence goes on from APFE031239346.1 coordinate 128,432, forward strand.
TGCTACATTTGATGAAATTAAGAAGGCCTTGGTAGCAGAGTTAAAGAAGCCAAAATCACAATCGTAGTGTATCACAGAGATGAAAGAGATGAATCAAGCATCGATAGAATCTATGTGGGAATTGGATCAACGATTCAAGGTTTTTATGGGTCAAGTGAGCTTTGAGATACCCCCACAACAACATAAGGAATGGTTCATAGCCACGCTACTTCCACATATTAGGTTACCATTGACATAGTAGAATATTGCGACGCAAGCTGAAGCATTGGAGATTGTGATGAATTTGGAAGCTTCACTAGTTGGAGATACTCACGCAGGAGTACAACATATACAAAATAAAATAGCTACATTGACCGTGGAATTGAAGGATCTAAAGAAAAGTAAAGAAGTCAGACCAAAAAGATTAGAAGTGTGGTGTAAGAAGTGAAAAGTGGAAGGTCATTATAAGGATCAATGCCCCGTATTCAAAGATTATATTGCAAGTGGAGCACCTAATCCAGTAAATCTGGGTCTGTGGTGTGAGATTTGTAGGACACAAGGTCAAAATCGCTCTAAAAACTACTATCTATTACAGAAATATATACAGGCACCGAAGCAGTTGTTTTATAACTTCTGCAGATCAGTAGGCCATGATGAGAAAAATTTTCGAAGTTATGACTTAATGGAGCACACTGTTGATAGTTATAGAATGCAAGCTGAAGGACACACACATGAAGATAAAGGCCAACACGTTGGACAAGGAGGATATCAAGGATGAGGATGAGGATGAGGAGTTGGTCCAAGACAAGGCCAGATTATCTGCTATAACTGTGGACAGGTAGGACACCTCACGAGAGACTGTCAGAATGCAACGACAACCTGCAATTACTGTAAGGATTTTGATCATGTCATAGAAGAATGTCTTGTCCTCATTGTGAAGATGCAAGAGAAAAGAAACCAGCAACTTGTAGTAAATGTCCAAATGATGATCGTTGAGCCAAGAGAATATCAATCACACATCGACATTGTAACAAGAAGCAGAACTGCGACTAGGAATTATAAGGCTGATGAAAAAAAGGAAGCTAAAGCTACATGGATAAAGAAGACTACCAAAAATGCTCCTGCATTTGAGTCTTGAAGGAGAATCAAGCATTGATGGAGGTGAGATGAAGCTTTATGGATGATGGGGCCTCGACCTCTACCACACAACCAACTCACAAGGATAACCGCGAGATAGTACCAGTTACGACACAAGAGGTGGCTCTGAATGTCTTGAAGTATTTTCTATAGACCTGCATGAAGTTTTTCAAGAATCAAAAGGCTATGGAGGGATTACAGGAATTGATAGACTCATGTACTTCTAAGGAGATACCACTGAGCGAGATGCATGCAGTGAATAATCTACATAGAAAAAATAAGAGAACAGGGAAAGAAATGAGGCTTACAATGCAAATTAGAGAGTATGACATGGATCAAGTTATCTTAGATCTAGGATCTGATGCCAATGTCTTGCCAAGGAAGACTTGCAAATTGATGGGTAAGATGAAGCTGCAATGGTCTACTATTCAGCTAAATATGGAAAATCAACAAAAAATCTTTCCCCTAGGAAGGTTGTCTAATGTCATAGTGGACATCAACGGAATGCCCACTACCACTGACTTCGAAGTGATTGAGATAGTATATGACAGTAATCCTTGCCCCGCATTTCTTGGATTAGATTAGGTTTTTGCCAACATAGCTATAATTAATTTGAAGAAAAGGAAAATGATCTTCGAAAGCAATAATATGAGGGTTATTGTTCCATTGGATCCGTCATAAGGGGAGAGGTATACAAAACATGTCAAAGAGGAATATAGCATAGATGACGTTGATAATATCTATCAAATCACAATAAAGGAAGAGGAATGGATCAATCCCACTGCAAATGGAAAGCTGACTTAGGAGGAAGATAGTTCATATACCTCAGATTTAGAAGAGGAATTGGAGAACTGGTGGAACAAATTGTATGAAGTTTCTACAAGGCGATGTGCAAGGATCACTAAAGTAGTGCATTGCATGAAAACTGAGATATGTGATTTACCTTTATATGATGGTTTGGGTGATGTAAACACTTTTTTTAAATATTATGAAAGGCAGGTACCATAATTTCAAAGACTATTAGCATTGGATTAAGCGTTAAGGGCTACGCCTGCTAGATGGTGGGGTATGCACAAGAAGAATATAGGAAATTGGTAGGAATGTAGAAGGTTGATGTGGGTAATATTTGGACAAGTATAAACAAATCTCAAAGACAAGTATGATGGCTAGAATGATCCTGGGGGCCACATACAACTCTATATGGTAGCATGGGGAGAAATTTTGGGAGAAGAATGGGTGCATGGATTCATCCATACCCTAGAAACGGTCTCTCAGAACTGGTACTTGGAAACTGAAAGTCGACAGGGCACTACTAGCTGGGTGGAAATGGTGGATGGATTTGTGATGACATTCATATTTGAAGATGACTGTCCACATATAGATGCAGTGCTGAATATAGTTAAGAAAAATATTTTTGAAAACAAAGTTCTGGTTATCTAGCAACCTGATTGGACTACACAAATCTGAAATGTGATAGAATGCTATAATCTCATTGCATAAGAGGACAAAGATCCTCACAACACTGAAATCAAGGAGTTAGAAGGACATCACGAAGTAAGCTGACCTGAGATAGATATGCTTGATACAACGAATCCATTAGAGTTGAGGAAGGTGAATATAGGGTCAGGAGCCGAGCTAAAATATGTGACCATATGAGACTATTGGGATGATGACATTGTTGGCAAGATAACATATTTGTTGCGTGAATACTGAGAGTTGTTTGCCACTAAATTTTCAGACATGAAAGGCATCATAGGGGATTTGGGAGTTATGAGGATTCTACTAAAGCCTAATGCAGAGCCTATTAAGTAGAGGCCTTATAGACTTAACCCAAAATATAAGGAAAAACTAAAAGAAGAATTGGACAAGATGTTAATAGTGGGGATAATTGAACCTGTCGAAGAGTCTGAATGGGTAAGCCCCATGGTAATTTAGGAGAAGAAGGCGAAAGGTGAAATTAGGATATGCGTGGACTTGAGGAAGTTAAATGATGCATGGTTGCATGACCCTTTCCCTACACCATTTATAGACAAAGTGTTGGATAATGTAGGAGGACAAGAGGCTTACTCTTTTATGGATGGCTTCTTAGGGTATCATAAGATCAGAATTGCACCAGAAGACAGACATAAGACAATATTTTTCATAGAATGGGGCTCCTATCAGTATACAGTGATGCATTTTGGATTGAAGATATACAGAGACGATTATGTCCCTGGAGCTTCACACTCAAAAATGAAGGAAATAAAGTCTTAGTGCCACCTGCAGTTGAAAGTGGGCACGAGACTATAAACTACTCTGCAGGAAGGGACTTCACTGAAGGAATATTGTTGCTTAATACTAGGGACTATGATGAAGTCCAAAGGAGCTGCGACAAAGAAGAGGTGACTACGCCAAAGGGTAATCCATATGAAGTTAGCCAAAAGTATGACCATTAGAAGGAAAAAGTTCACTGTTAAAAAGAAATTACCATTAAAGGGTGCACAAGAAAATCATTTATGAAGCATAGCTGGATGTATCTAGCTAATAGCTACATTAATGAACCAAATCTAGAGCCAATCATGAGTCTGGGAATTCAAAATTGTTATAAAAAATGCATCTCGTGCCACATTTGACACTTTGTTGCCTAAGAGATATCAGAAATTGCGACTAAGTGAAGAAGAGCTATTGCATGTCTAAGAGAAGCTAGGAAGAGTTGGTCAGAATATTTAAGAAGAAAGGGCTATCCGGTATCTTGGAGTCACAAGCAGGAAAGATTGCATGAGAAAATGTACCTATGTCCCTGACGCTCTTAAGGTTTCCAAGGAAGGTGCTGCAGGCACAAGCACAATCACAACCACAAAAGACGAAGGAGAAGAGACCAACTGAGGTCTTTTTAGTAGAATTGAGAATGTCACCACAAAATAACACGTAGAAGGAAGTGCGGACAAAGAACGCAAAGGACAAGATAAAAAATCCCATGTAGAAAGGAAAGAGATTGATATAGCAAGAGGGACCTCTGCAGGTCCACGACAGTGAAGATGAAGCTGAAATTTAGTGGAAGTAGACAGAGGATGTGGATATTCCCTCTGTGCTCCAAGTGTACATGCCACCAAGAAAGTTGGGTGCAAAGCCAGTTAGGGAGCCAAAATAAGGGAAATTTTCTACCTACATGCCACTATTGCTAGAGGAGGTTCCTTTGGAAGGAGAAGTGTTGGGGAAGACCCCCCATCTGAAATTGGAAGACTGGGATTTTAGTGACAAAAGAAAAGTCCCGTAGTTTCAGCCCAGTAGGTACCTGAAGAAAGTTTACTACCAAGATAGTGAAGTTACAAGATTAGAAACACAACAATAGGTTGTGGGAGTGCAGAGAGAAGGGATTCTAAATTTGGTGAATGTGCTAAACTTCAGTCGAAGCCCATTCAATAAAATCTATGTGTGACAAATCCTCGCATTGGTGCATGATGATTGCATTCGCCACGGACAAGGATCCCGATTGATGATATTCTCATCCAAAAATAACAAAACTGCCATATCAAGGAAAGGACCCCGCAGATGAATTCATGGGTTAAAAAAAAAAGACAAGGAGGTGACCCGGATGATGAAATAAAAGTACGGGTTAGTAAAGAAATCTTGTGGATATGAGATAAAATCCATCGAGGCCTAGGGTGTGCGCTTCGCCGCACATATCTTAGCGGGGAAGATCATGAGGAAGTGCAAGGCCAATGAAGTTTCTACAACAGTAGTGTCATTAGCAGACCAGTGCAGTGTAGGGTCCAATTCAATTGAGCTTGTTATCTATGTAAGGATTTTTTGGTGGATTTTAGGGAAACACTGGAAGAAGGCAAGACCTTCCACTATGCTTGGTTGTTAATTCTTATTGCACTTATTGCATGGAAGGAGCCGAAATATTCTCAATTTCTGATTGTTGAGGTGGATGTATGTGAAGCAACAACGTATGCTTCACTATGGTTTACAAAGGAGATAACACGCGCAGTAGAAAACAAGATGTTCTTTGTAGTCATGGCGATGGATCTGCATATGGTAGTGAATCAGTATCCTAGACTGTCACCGAGCTTGTATAAACAGTATTGTCATATTGTGGAGTTCAAGGCCGACTTTCACAGGGCATATGTGAAAGTGAGGAACGATCCAGTAGATACATGGCATCCATTGCCATACCTGGTAACAGAAGATGATCTCCTCGAAATAGTGCAGGATTGGGCGGAGGAATGGATGACTCCACCGGGTGGAGCAGTTGGAGGAGATGGAGAAAAGCAAGGTACCTCATAGGGTGTAGGTACAAGTAAGAAGAATGCTGATGAGGAAACATAAGAAACAGGGAGAGGACAGGAACACGAAGAACATTGCAATGATACAGAGGTATCAGAAGATTCTCACTTTGTAATAAAAATGCAGCCAAGAAAGAAGCAGAAGGCAAATAAGAGTAAGGGTGAAATGCCACTGTCCTCACTAATGGGGACATTAGTGAGATAATAGAGAAAATCTAGGATATTAACACAGAGACCTGGGAAAATATTGGTGATCGCTGCAGAGTGATATTGGCTAAGGTATAATGGGGCATCACAGAGCTGAAGGCATTGCCACAAATAGTAAAGTAACCAGAGAACATAACCCAGCTGTTGCAGCAAGAACAAAGACTAGAAATGAGTTTTGGAATGAGGATGTTACATGTGCGAGCTGGGGCACTGAAGTTTGAAGCAGTAGTAGATAAAGAGTGAGCCAAGGTGTGGTGCAGTGTCTAGATGAATATCGTTGCGCTACCCCTCTAGGTGTTGCATGAATTTCATCAAGGAATCACTGCAAAGATGCAAGAACGAGAGAAACGTATGTCAATGTTCAAAGAAAATGCATAGTTAGAGAAAGAAATGATGCAAAAGGAGTTGAAGCAAGTGGCCAAGGAAAGGGAGGAAGCAAGGCAGCAACGGGAAGAATTAGAGAAGGCCATTTCTGAGACTTGCAACATAGTTCCAGACGTGAAGTTCCATGAGGATGAAGCACCAGCAGAAAAGGTCGCGAAGCTTTCCCTCACGATCAAGGACTCAAAGAATGTTATAGATAAGCTTAAATTTGATTACAGAGTGAAGATATCAGAGCTAAAATTAAGGTTGTAGCCAAGTATGCCACCAAAGGTTTGGGAGTAGAGACAAAGGGACCTGAATGCAACTTTGAAAGGCATATCTGATAAGGTGGAAGATTGTGGGAATTTTCTCGATGACACGATGTAGATTTGGACCTCATTGCAGGAGGATCCAAACAAAGATTGAGGAGAAACCATAGGACAAGCAGAAGAGACGTGATGAGATATTGGTAGCTATGAAGACCCTATCAGTCTTGAAGAGGCTTGCCAGTGTTTTTGAAGGAAAGAACCTCCAGAAGAAAATACATGATCTGTGGAGGAAAGCACATATCTTGCAGGAGAGGTCTCAGTCACATTAGGAGGAAGCCCTGGAACTTTCCCAGTCAATGGATGAAAGGCTGAAGGAATTGAAGAAAATGGAAGCAGCACTACTGCAGAATACTGTTGGCCCTACTATAAAAGCTTTGTTGAAGGAGGCGGAATAGGAAGAAAAGTTAATGGGAGAAACACTCCATAATTACATTGCAGTATACAATGGGATCGCAACGAAGATCAAGGATTTCAAAACTAAGTGACTCAGGATGAGTCACGGATCATTGTTGGGGGCCTATCGGGCATGGCCCAACTTGGTCTAGGTTTTGGGTAAAATACCCTGCGAAAGAAGGAGTGAACCGCATAGAGCTCACAAAGATATATTCATCGCATAGATGTTTAGGGATTTTGGGATGGGATAAAGCCCTTATTTTGTAACGGGTATCAAGTAGTAGTCCTTGTTTTATGGATCCATGGTATGTCGACCATGGTTTTTGTATAGATGAATTGTATTAAAGGATATGTAATATGTTGTAAAGGATAATCTAATGAGGATAGGAACATCATAAGTGAATTGGATCTCTATATTTGCGTCTGTACTCTGTAGTTTTGAAGAAGGCTCCACAGCTGAGTGCATAAATATCTTGAAGAGTCTTCAGTTGAGTGCGTAGACCACCTAAAGTTGGGTGTGCAGGTCAGAGAAGTGAATGTAATTGAAGATCTGTTTACTAAAAAAGAAGTTTTGGTGAAGTGTTGTATCTCTGTACATATTATTTGTCTACTGTTATGTATCTGATTATGTATGCTTTTCACTGAATTATGTGAAGAACTATAAGATATATTGTTATTTGTAGAGTTTATGTGTTTTTTTTTTAAATTAATCATCTGCACGAATTTATTGTGCACGCAAAGTTATAAGATTGATATATAGAAGAAGTAAATACATGGTGCCACTCCGTAGATATCCCTTCAGTTGTCGAAACCTAGTTCTGCAACCTCCCATAACTACTTCGAGTGAGACTGCAACTTGCTTGTAGGTCATTTCCGAAAGGGCCAGTAGTTGAGGGTTTTTTTGGTGCGCAACACACTCTGAACTTGGGTCAAGCCCCTCAAACCAGTAGTGGATTTCTTTGATATTGATTTTGACACTCTTACGACACTATAAGATATACTGTTATTTCTAGAGTTTAAGCGTTTTTGTTAAATTAATCATGTGCACAAAGTTCTTATGCATGCAAAGTTATAAGATTTATATATAGTAGAAGTAAATACACAGCGCCACTCCATGGATATCCCTTCGGTTGCCAAAACCTGGTTCTACAACCCCCCATAACTACTTCGAGTGAGACTGGGACCTGCTTGTAGGTATTTTCCGAAAGGGCCAGTAGTTGAGGATTTTGTTGGTGTGCAACACACTCTGAAATTAGGTCAAGCCCCCTCAAACCAACAGTGGATTTCGTGGATACTGATTTCGACACTCTTGCAGGAAGGCTTAACTACTAGAGGTGCCATTTCTCTAGAGAAAGAAGAAATCAAAATGCACTTGAGATCATCGTCGCCTGTCATGTCAAACAATCAATCCCACGATAAGAGAGATGACATGAATAATGTATAAAAATTAGCAAAACATGATTAGAACTTCAGAAAACTGGGCAAAGTCTTGGGCCAAAGTCCAGCTTAAAGGGAGGTCACTAGGTCGCAAAGGATAGGAGTCGGAAGAAACAAGGGAGCCAAATTAGTGACCTGATGACTTGAGTTAACTGGATCGTAGACTTAGGTAAGTTGCGAGGTCATAGGTCGCAGCTAACAGGAGTCGTAGGGATAGATAGGTCACAGGAGTTTCAGAAGTCATGAGGTTGCAGGTCACATAAATCGCTTGGTCGCAGGTCACATAGGTTGCAGGTCGTGACTTTAGGCCTATCACGAATTTTGGGAGCGGGACCTATCCTTTTAGCTAGTCCAATGGAGAAATGAGGTTTGGGTTGTAACTTTTGGGCCCTCTTTGGACCCTAAAGCCTAGATTCTTGAGAGGTAGGGGAGAATAAATAGAGAATGGCTAGATTTCTTAGGCAAAGGGGAAGTTAGGGGGAGGAAAGATAAGCTAAGGGGTTTCATTGGCTAAATGAGCTCAAAGGGGCAACGAAAATTAGATAAAGCCCTCCTGATTTGGGAAGGTACAGGGTCGTACTAACAGAGAGGAAAAATGACATGAGTAAATGATGGCGGGGAGGGGAAGAGTTGCCTACCTTGAGGAATTCTCCCACCTTTCCTAGTTTCCTAGCCTTCTCTGTTGCTCCAGTCACTTTAAGTGAATGGATAAATGAGCTGGGTGGGCGGATGATATATATAAAAAAGGATCGCATGTGTGGGACATCCTAGGTCACTGGCTCATGGGGTCATGGGGTCACTAAAGTTTCTCTAAAGAATTGTGTGACCTTGTGACCTGTGGGGTCACTCAGTTGGAAAGTTGCAGGTCGCATGGATTGAGAACGTGGCTTACTTGCAACCTACTAATCCAGAGAGGTTTCCATGTCGCTGACTCGTGAAGCTTGCAAATTTTGGGCTATTTGGTCAACTGAGGTGCGACTTAGCAACTCTTCTTGGTTTCTTGGGGAAGGAGGTCGCAGCTTGCTATCTTTAACTAAATGAGAGCTAATTTTTTGTGACCTACGATTTAGGGGGAAAATGGACCTTAATGCTTGCAGGATTGGATTTTTTGGGGGGTCGAAGGGACTTGGTTTTTGATTAGGATGACAAAGTGGGACTAGAAGGTGAGTGAAAGGTACAAACTAGGCGTAGGGATCCCAAAATTTTGGAATGGGAAGAAATTTTGGGAGGGGGTTGTTGTAGCAGCTACAACAGAATCATAATGGATTAATTGCCATGAAATGATGTTTTAGTGTGATGGTCACCCACCTTTCAATATTCACACCTTTCCATACACGCGAACTTATCATTTAAAATTCCAATTAATGGTTGAAATTGATTTGGAATGTGTGTTGTTTTGAATTTACTCATGTTGTTAAATAAGAGACAATATATTTTCCTCCAATTGGGTGACCATTATATCCATGGTCATCTTTCTATTGGAAATCATGCAAAATCTGGGTCCATTTGAAGGGTTTCCACTTAGTTATATCAACACAATCAAATTGAATTGGGTTTCTATTGAGAAAATTCGCCCCTAATGGTTTGGGAATGCATAGGATCACTGCCAAATCTTCTTCTTCTTTCCTCCTTAAATATTATTGTATTGAAAAATCTTTAATTTTTGGATATTCTAAGATTTGTATGAATTTTTATGGGGATTTTGTAAAGGTTCAACAAGGTCTTGAAAGCAAGGAAAGGTTAAGTACTATAACTCTCTAATATACATTGGTGATTCCTACAATAATACCTTTTTTTTGTCTTTCACAATTCTAACCAAGGAGGATTACTCTTATTTTTAGTTGTACTACATGATTCCTAAGTACTTAGGAGGAATCTCCTTAAGTGTTATGCTTAGTGTACTATAGTGATAAATATCCAAAATGAATATGTAGGTATGGTGTTAGCTATGTGTAGGGGGTTTTTGACATACCCAAGAGTACATGGAGATTAAATCCATGAATATTTCATGTAACGTGATACTACTAGTTAAGTACCAATAAAAATGTATAATGACATCCAACCAAGTGACCCCACTTATATTCTTGTGTGTATGCTTCTCAATTAGTAGTTTTATCCATTGAACAATAGATCTCTATATTTATAAATGTTGGATACATCTCTTACCCAAGAAAACTTCTCTATAATTGAAGCACATGTTAACATAAGGAAATACTCTCACACTACTTATAATTGAAGCACATGTTAACATAAGAAAATACTCTCACACTACTTGTAATGTACTTATGTAAAAAAATTAAAAACGATATTTAAAGAAATTCAAATTGCATAAAGGAAATAAAATATTATTTAACCTATAAAATAAGCAATCTTTTAATTTATATTGCAAACCTGGTGAGCAATATTCACATATTTCTTTGAGGGGAAAACTCCAATCAGGTAGAATTGCAATATAATTATAGTTCTTAGTAAATGATTATATAGATATCTATGCCATAAATAACTTTTGTTTACTTCAAATGTTAATAACTAGTGCCTTTGTATTACGTGTATTCATTAATATGTACCAATTATTATATAAATTATCCAATAAAAATGACTCTTTATATTTATTAAAAACACACCAACTACCTAATAAGCCTTCTCAAAGAAAATAGCCGCTATATAATTAATAAACTAAATACTTAACTACCTAAAACCCTAACACTAATTAAATCTAAATATACTATCATATAAACAGAACAAAACCTAATACTAATTAAATTTGGAAAACACACAAATCCTCATTAATATTGGGAGTATTGTGATCTATTTTGAATGAAATCTTTTATGATATATTAAAAAAAAAAAATTCACTTTGTATTCAATCTAATCTAAAAAATTCATGAAATTTCATACCAACCTTAAGTTTCAATGTATAAAAAATAGATACAATTAAATTGCGGCACTATTATATTAATAATTGTAATCTTTAAAAGGGTTTTTATAATAATTTACATTTTTAAATTAATAATTAATAATAAAAAATTTATTAATATTATTAAAAAAATTATTTTTAATATAAAATAATAAAATATTAAATCAGTATCTACTTCGCTCAATTATTTCAAAAATTATAATTAATTAGAAAAATTATGAAATCTAATCACAATGGATCACTGAAATAGATGTACATAATCATGTGCTTTAATGTAAAAAAAGTGCCAATTTTTTTCCCATTAAGGGAAATCCACCTCATCATGTCACATCTTAATGCTCAGAGGGAACCCGAAAAGAAAGACTCACAAACGAAAGACTAAGTAAACGTGACTAAAAAAATGTTTAATATTTATGTTGTCGAATGTGAGATATATGCGGTTATGTGTTCCATGATCATGGTTTGATATTAATGTCACCAATCTTAACTCATTAATACTTAAACATTTATTTTGTCATTAATACTTAAACATGCACATCACAAAGGTGCTTGCAAATTTGAGTTCCATAAATAATTAATGATAGACTAAGATCTCTAGTCATTGAGAATAATCCCAAATTAAACAACTATAAAATATATTTTCTAAATTTGTATTTATTTATTTGTTTTTTCAATCCAAAAAAATAACACCATTGTCATATTTATAACTCATATTTTTATATTATTATTTTTTTTAAAGTTATATAATATTAAAAATAAAATTTATCTTTTAAACAAGTTAATAATTCATACCAACCATGTTTATATATATATTTTTAATTGAATTATTATTATTATGTAGTGTTTCCATAGTTTATCAAAGAAGTTTATTTTTTAGTATTTGTAATTTGTTTGTATGTTTATAACTTGTATGATTAGCTTATGGTTTAAGAAATTATGACTTTTTAATGTGTCTATGACTTGTAAGACTAGCTTATGGTCTAATAAAGTGCAATCTAAGGGCATCCAAGTCATCAAAATAACCATAGGATTGTAGTGAGCATGGGGTATGCCAACCCTTAACATGACTAGATTTTTTAAGTGTCTTCTCTTGACTAGTTAAAGTTTTGAACTAGGGTTTCCTTACAAAATGAAACCCTCCAAGAGTATTACAAGTTTTGAACCATGTCTACTTTACAAAATGAACCCTCCAAATGCAATTGTTGTAACAATGAATTAACCTATTTAAAGAAGCACATAGGATGGACTTTAATACATTTATGCGGTTCACAGTTTTTGGTACAACGAAACATTCAAACACTACCTTAAAGTAAACCTTTTTTTTAAGTTAGGCATTTTACATTACGTCAAATGAGGATTACATAGACCAAACACTTTGTTCTATTGGTCTTCCTGAAGGAAAACTAGATCATTAACATAAGTTCTGAGTCTTGAGGTTGCTAAGACCTTATCTATCTAGAGCATCTTGTAAATATAAACTTATAAAAATAGGTTGATTGTACGAGACCTTGACATACATCGATATGAGAAGACAAAAAAGACTACTAGATCTGCAAGCAAAACACTAGTGAGTCATAAAAACTATTGGGGAGAATCTGCAAACATCTATGTTGGGTGGTCACTACCCTCACGTAAGGATAAGGAAATGTTGGTTGATATCCTAGCTCAAACTGTCAACGTGTAATCTATACTGTCAATTTTTTCTTCCAGCTCTATCAATTTGATAGAATTCTCCCATTGAGTCCTTTTCTACCTCCTTATGTGACCCACATTATTCAAATGATGTTTAACCTTGTGCTGATGTTGTTCCATAATTAATAAAGTGACGAGAGTGCATGCATTGCACCAAATATAGTGGCACCTGCAACTCCCTTTCATGTGAGTTGGAATCATATCAAGGTGGGGAGAGAACTCCCACTCCTAGGTTCCCTCCTTGGGGGAGACCTCGAAGTCAACCTTACCAAAAGTGAATATTTAACTATTAAATCCAACCCCTTTCAACTTAATTTTTTTTTGTTATTAACAATAATAAATAAATAATCTCCTTGTGGGACAACAAAGTGGTTGGCACTATGGGATGTTATCCCTTCCACCCAGTTTCAAATCCCATGGGGGGTATCTTTGGTCTGTTGTGATAAGGCTCAAGGAGTAGGTTCTCCCATCTTCGTGGAGTCTCGAATCTTTCTAAGTGATAACTTCCTAGTATATCTAACTTACAGACTATTGGATATACTCGTGGTTTTATAGTGATACCTGGTAGGTTTGATCTTGGGCCTCGTCTAGATTACTCCAATCAATTATTGATTCATTGTGATTAAAAAGAAATAATAATAAATACACAAATTTTATTATAATAATAAATAAATAAGCTTTATTGCATAAAAGAGAACTAATCATAAGATTATAAATTAAAATAATATATTAAATCAAGATCTAAGTTATTTTGTGTAAGTATCAAATGTTAGTCACATCCCCCATTCAATGTTAAGAATGTTTATGTGAAGTTCCAATCAAAAGTGACACACAACATCTTGTTATCTCAATCTTCTTATATGTTCATAATGAAACGCTAATAAATTCCCAATGTTATGAATGGATATAACAACTTTATATGTTTAAAGTCATATCCCTATCAATAAGGTTAATAAGAGGTTTTAATATGATTTATAATGTGTTAATGGTGTTAGAAATTGCTAACATACCCCCATTTATAACGTGTTAATGGTGCTAGAAACCGCTAACATATGATTTAATATGATTTAGACCTCACACCATTTGGTATAGGATCCCCATCTAGGAATTTGGCCCGATGACCATTATATTGATCTTATAGATTTTCCTTGGCTGCAATTATCAACATAAGAGAGTATGCACATAACTTTGTGATAAGCAAGTGAATTAACTTTGTGAAACACCAATTGAAAATGCATACAAAGCACTTTCATGGAAGAGGAAAGAAAGAGTGAGCCTTTAGAAGAAAAGTAATAATACTATACTAATAAAGAGACACACACACACACACACACACATAAATAATCGTTAATTAACCTACGAATTAGCTCACAAAGTGACAATGATCATGAAAGAAAATAACAACACACATTCAACAAGATATATATCAAATCCATCGAAATAGTTCATTTACTTTAGTATGTATTGTAAACATTAAAATAATTGTCTTACAACATCCATAATACATGCATGAAAGTGCATTGACTTTAAGAGCTTCAAGATATTAAGTGAAAATTCCAAGTACACAATTACAATGATACAACACTAGCCCCATTAGTGGAGCATTAAGTCGCCACTTGCCCCTCCAAAGAATGATATTCTCTCCTATCCCAAGCTAGAGAAACCAAGGTGAAAAGTCCAGAGTCCATTTTCTTGATTTATACCTCCCATGTGACTCTTAACCTGCCTCATGACTCTTGAGCTCCCATGTAACTTTTGGGCTCCTACATGACTCTTCGACTTCCTAGTGACTTTTCATGTTCCATGTGTGACTGTTGGGCTTCCACACATTTTACATTTTCCAATTTTTGAAATTACATAATTATATTGCACCAATAATGTGGCAAAAATACATCAAAATAACACTCTTGTGTTCACACTTTGAGAAGCTACAATTTGGTGACTATGACATGAGACTTCATTGTAATGCATCGATGCAAAATTCTTCTCTTTGTTACTATGTCTTAAACTAGTCATGATTGATTTATGATGTGCTTCATCTTCACCCTCCAAAGGGTATGTATAAGAATTGGAAGCTTCTAATTTAACCCGAGTTTCCATATCTCTATCGTTGTTCAATATTCCTTTACTCCTGCATGATAGCATCTTTATGTCTTATCTCCACAAGTGTCCTCTTTGGAACCTCTTCTTGCTAACTTCCTTGAGCATCACATTGTCATGATAAGATGATAGCACCTGCAAATGAAGTTCACTCATAACAAGACAACATCAATCCCAAAATCACCTATTCTATCTTTGTTTGCTCATATGAGGTATTGATTGTGATGGGACAATGCACAAAAGCTAAGAGAGGGGCCTTCTTGGGTGTAGAGTGTAGATCTAGTAGGTAGGGGATAGAGGTATAGGCAGCAAAAGTGTGCATTTCACAATGGCACAAGAGGGAGAGACAAGGATTTTCACAGTTATCAAGTCCAAGAGACAATGATGAAATTCTTAGGAATTGTGACTTCACAATGCACAATTGATTGAGAAGGAGGCTCTAGGGATTGTGCAGATCACCAATGCAAGGGAAAAGGAATGACCCTAGGGTGAAAATGTGAAGTTGGGATACACTTTTGGCATTTTTTTGAGACAAAAATATCATCTTAAGAGGTTTTTCAACTTTCGACACACCAAAGTAATTTTTTTGTTTAGAATTTCATTTTACAGTAAAAAAAAAACTTGTCAAAAAATTTATTAGCTAAATATTGCTTAATTTTTAGAATTTTTTTATTCACATTTGATATGTCTACTTAGCAATTGTTTGACTGTGTGTTCTTTAAAAATCAAGGGATTCATATAAAGTCATGTTTTTTGGCCCCAATGTATTATTTGTTAACCTTGCATTTTTAAAATGAAAATGTGTTGCAACAATCTAGACAGACTCTACTTTGGTATGGATATATGTACGAAACTAGCATATGCACATCATAATTACTACAATTTTTAAAATTGAACCAATATGGAAAAACTGAAGACTTTGAAGATGTTTAACATAGCACCATGTTTCTCAACATATTAGTTTAAAACTAAAAATCTAAAAACTACCCATTAAAGAAGACATACCAACTTAATGCACCATAAATTTTCCATATTTTTTCACAGTGTACTTTGCAAGATACATAATTTTGATTTCATTGAATCATAATGACCTTCATAAAAATTTTGCACACATTTTATTAGAAAATTAGTTAAAATTAGCAAATATCTATGAAATTCCATAAAATTTATATCTACTGAAAATAGATTCAATTATGCAAATGCTAGTATTGGTTCCAAAAGTAAATTCACCATATTTGATGGATTTTAACCATTCTGAAATTGAGAAAGGTGAATAGAGCTGAGTTGCTGCAGAATTGCAGGTTTTTGGCCGAAAAAACAAACCAATTTTCGGTCGAATCAATTTTTTCCGTGAACAGACGTCAAAATAAATGGAAAAAAATTTCCATCCTAAAATTTAAAAAATTTCGTCCAAAAATCCTATCCATATTTTCCCCCGGCCCCAAAATTGAAATGATGTGACCCTCCAATATAAATTTTTTGATCGAACGCTATAAATAAACTCGGTCGAAACGTCATTTTCATACTCACATTCTTCATGTGCAACTTTTGAATACCAAACATCTTTTAATCTAATTTTTGGACATAAATTTATTTGGCTTGGATTTTTGAACTGAATTTTTTGGTATGAATTTTTAAATTGAGTTTTTTAGGCTGCATTTTCAAAGTCAATTTTTTGAGTTGAATTTTCAAAGTGAATTTTTTGAGCTGAATTTTGAAAGTGAAGTTTTTTAATTGGATTTTGAAAGTGAAGTTTTTAGGTTGGATTTTGAAAGTGAGTTTTTTGGCTAGATTTTGAAAGTGACTTCTTTGGGCTTGATATTTAAAAATTACATAGATTGGATTATCATGGGGAATCAAAGAAATTGCAAGAAAAAATATGATCGAATTAGAGACATTGAGGCTCATAGAGAATACTCGAGAACCTATTACAAAAGAAAGAAGGAAGACCAATTAAATATTTAAAAGGAAAATTATTGGTGTCCAAGTATGAATCATGCAATTCACCCAATCCACTTTTAATTTTCAACCCATGATTCTACCAGTTGTTTCAAGGCTATCGTGCACTGTATGTGCATGCCACAGTTTCCCTACCTAGTATTGAACATTAACTATAAATTCATCAATGTGTAACAAAAAGCAATACTATAACAGAAAATAAGAGTAACATCAAGTAATAATTGTAACAACAATAAGAGTAACAGAAATAAGGACTCAACAACACAATGATAAAAATTAAAGTCAATAATAAACTCGCTGAAATAAACATAACACACATCTAATCCAGTAGCACCTGATTAGAAGAGTGGGCCCGACTCCCTGATCAGGGCTGTGGTGAGATCAACGAATCACTGCATTGTCAGAAGATCAACTTGTCATTAATAAAAGAAATATTACAAGTATGATGTTACAGACTCAAAGTTGGAGTATTTCTCTTGTAACCTTAATGACTCTTAACAACCTAGATCCATCTTAACTCTGGATCTATCAAGCACCAAGAGGGATCAAATCTCTTCAGATCTCAATGGGGAGTCTCTAGCCTCTTTATATAGGCTTAATACATACAATACCATGGGGTCATTACCATGGGTCTCTCAATACCATACTTCTAATACAATGGGCTTATCACAGTATTACTAATTATTTGTGGTCCCTTACATGATGCGGGTTAACCACTTTATTTATTAACTATGGCCCATCACATTATTACATTATTACATTATTCCCTTGGGTACCTCGCTCTGTACCCCATAATATCCCCCCTAGGTATACTACAGACTCTATATGTGTAGCCACTGAAGTCGTTGGCCTATCTTCGGTATGTGTTTCCACTGAAACAGTTTCAGGTTGTGGGTTCACAATGTGTTTCTTGTGCTTTCTCACTCTTCTTTGTAAGTGCCACATCCATTTCCTCAATTTCATGATATCTATTTTCAACTGCATATTCTCTTTGAATTGTGCCTGATATATTTCCTTAAGAGGGGGTCTTCTTTTCACACATTGCTCAATAAACTCTTGTTTCATAGCTACTTCTTCCACAAGTCTCACAGCTAGTCCAAGGCCTTGCGGGTTGATGTTGACAAAATCATCAATCGGTTCGTGTTTTACTCTGATTTCTTCCGTTTGTTTCTCGACTCGGGGAACAAACCATCATCTCCTTCCTCAAGTCTTAGGATCTCTATGTCTTCCCTCTATGACTTTGGATTCACTGTAGGGTCTTATGGGGTAGTGTCTTTGAAACCTTCCTCTTGTAGTTGCTCCATTGCCCGACTGTCCTCTTCCCCCTGTACAGGAATAGTTCATAACCCTTGTGTGTTAGTTTTGTTAGCAACATCCTCTTCCATTTGCTCAGGAATGGTTTCTAATCCTTGCGGGTTAATCTTATTGGCAACACCCTCCTTCGTCTACTCAGGAATGGTTTCTACCCTTGCGGGTTAGTCTGATCAGCAACATCCTCTTCCATCTGCTCAGGAATGGTCTCTGTAGAAGTAGTACCGGCCATATATTCTTCATTTTTTTCCTTCGATCGGCAATGGTTCTTATGTGATAGTGCCAAACTCCAACCCTTCAATCTGCTCAATTCTTTCACCAATTGACACTGGTTTTTTAATAATAGTGTCGATAGTGGTGCCCTTAGCTTTCCCAACAAATTTTAGGATCAGAGGAGAAGCTTCTTATTTCTCCATGCGTATAGCTCAATGGGCTTTCCTTGCCCCTTTTGGAAAAAATGCAAGAAAAAGAGAGCGAGTAATAATTTCATCAATTTGCGTTCTCTCAATGCCTACTGATGCAGGCCCTCCTTCCTCTTCTTCTATGTTCAACGGTTGTTCTATGCTCCCTTTTTCTCTTCTTGCTTGTGCTTCTTCCAAGTTGTCCTTCTGCCTAACAACCGACATTGTCTCTTGTGGAGTGGTGTCTACTACAACCCTTGTTTCCCCCAAAGGTTCCACATTCATTTGAATAGGTGGTGCTGGTTCTCGTGTGATAGCACAATCTACAATTTCAACCACAAGTTCTTCAACTGTTTGAATATGTGGTGTTAGTTCTTTTGTATCAGCACCACCTACAATTTCGACAATAATTTCTTCAATTGCTTGGATAGGTGGTGTTGGTTCTTTTGTAACAGCACCACCTAAATTCTCAACCAAAAGTTCTTCAATTGTTTGGACAGATGATGATGATTCTTGTCTGACAACACCACCTGTAATTGCATCCAAGGGTGGTGATTCTCCTCTTAGATTGGTTGTTGACACTGGTTCTTGTGGAGTAGCGTCGACTTCACTCTCTTCTATATCCATTGCATATATCTCGGTTGGTCCAACAGGTGACGCTGGAACAACGTCGTCTGTGGCCTCTTATTCCACTGTTAAATATTCTTCCTCCTCCTTTGTAGGAAGCATACCTGCAAGTTCTTCCTCCACTACCTCGGTGAATTGTGGCCAAGCCACAAAGGTTCGAGACAGAGCATGTACCACCAATAATCTAACCAAAGCATGATTTGCGAGAACTGTTATTGGTTGTTGAGACCAGCGGGTAAATTGTGCCATTAAGTAGAGGCTGCTCCATAGGAGGCATGGCATGTCTAAAGCATGAACCTACGCATGTTGAAACCAAAGGCATTCAAGGAGTTTAAAATCATACTTAAATAATGTAGAGAAATGACCTTCGCAGGTAACATACCTCATAACAAAACATGCTACCTCACCCCATGGATATGGTAGAGATTTACAATCATACACTCTTCCTTTCTAGACCACTATCTCCCTAACCTGCAAAAAAAAAGTTGGAAACTCTAGCAGATGAGACTTCTAAGAGAACCATTTCTGACCTCCTCACTGTAATCCACTGGCAATCAAAATAGCTTCCTCCATGAAAAAAGTATCCAGCCCATGACTCTAGAATGATTTCCTTCCAAGTTTAACGCAAATTCCATTGTGATGGCTTCATTAAATCCTTGTAGCCTCTCCAAACACACATGCCACCCTACATCCAAGAAGAATTTCCAAACATTTGCATTGCATCGAACTTGCTCTGCGCTCTTTGGTTCGTGTCTCACAACCTTCCCACCTATTCTGCAACAACTCTATAACAGAACTCGGAGTGACAACAAATCGTCGAGGAGGAGTGTCAGTAGGTAGATTTCCAGTGAAAGACCTATGATAGTGATGGGATGTAGTGAGAGTGAAAGCCGGGAGGATAACACTGAAATATGGAAAAATCATGGTGGATAATGGATGATAATGGATGGTAATAATGGTAATTACTTCGCAGGATTGGAAAGGACCATTCATTAGTACAACAATACTAACTTCAAGTCCCAATGCATATGGGTACCGTGCGAAGCATGGTGGAAAATTGTGGAGTGAATGTGCTTAGCACAAGGTTTAATAAAAATAATAAGTCATTATTATAGCATATTTTCATCTATTATAGTACCTCCCCCCCAACTAAGGGATGGCCATCTGCGATCATATCAAGTGATGTCACATGAATTACTAATCAAATCCATAAAGTCGATCGAGGACGTACATGGCAACTTACCTTGATGGAGTAACAACAGCGAAGGAGTAACAACATCGGAGGGCGTAACAACACCCAAGGAGTAACAACATCGGGGAAGTAACAACACTTGAGGAGTAATAGCACCACTTGAACACTTAAATTGAAATCGCGATGGAGTAACAGCATGGGAGGAGTAACAACACTAGAATACTTAGACAAAATCGTAATGGAGTAACAACATCGAAGGAGTAACAACACCAGTGAAGTACTTAGTCAAAATCACCATGATCAGAGTAACAACACCGGAGGTGTAACAACAACAATGAAGTACTTAGACAAAATTTCCATCACCAGAGTAATAGCACTGGAGGAATAACAACACCAGTGAAGCACTTAGATAAAATTTCCATCATTAGAGTAACAACACCGAAGGAGTAACAACACTAGTGAGGTACCTGCAAGAAAACAATTGATAGAGTAGTAACAACATTTTATGATATTACATATATATTTTTATTTTTATTTTTTATTTTTAAATCAGGGGTGGAGAGGAAGAATTCCCCGCACTAATAACTTCAAAACTAGAGTTATCAGAGAGATATTTAATAAAGGAGTATCTTGAAGTTGGATGATGATATAATATGAGGCGATGTCCATTCATAATCAAAGGAGTATGTGCCTCATCAATTGTGATAAGTCTAATAGCCCCATTATCGAACATTGTGTCAACTTCATATGGTACCATCTACCTGGAGGAGAGTTTTCCCTTAAAATCCTTGAACCGAGAATCATAGAGTAATTCCCAATCTCCTCTTTGAAACACATTTTTCTTAATGAATTTATCATTCCATTTAGTTCGTTTTTGTTGGATTGTAGCAGTATTCTAGAGAACTACCAAACAATTTTCATCCAACTTATTCAACTGTTCCAGTCGGTGTTTTTGGGCTTCTGAAAGATCTAAACCTACTTCAAGGGTTGTCCTAAGCATCTTAATTTTGAATTCCATTGGAATCAAAGGGGATTTCCCATAGACAAGCTCATATGGTGAAAACCATGTTTTGTCCTACCATGTTGCTTTATACGCCCACAGTGCCTCAGGGAGTTTTTCAGCCCAATTCCAACGATGGTTCGCTACAGTCTTTGTAAGAATATTCTCTAGTACCTTGTTTGTTCTTTTTACTTGACCATTCGCCTAAGGGTGATATGGAGATGTTACCCTATGCTTGATTACATATTTCTTCATGATTCCTGCTATCAGATGTGATGTAAATTGTGTCCCTCCATCTAAAACTATCTCTCTAGGAGCTTCGTACAGTGCAAGAATTTCTTCAAATAAAAAGTCTGAGACAACCTTTCACGTTGCTTTCACAACAGCCTTGGCCTCTACCCACTTTGTTAAGTAATTAGTGCAAACCAAAATGTGAACTTTATGTTTTGAAGGTGGATTAAATGGCCTAACGAAATCGATAGCCTATTTTTCAAAGGGCTGAAGAGCTAGCTGGGGCTGGAACAACATTTCATTTTCCCAACCAAGCTGACCCATCCGTTGGCAACTATCGCACCCTCTAACATATTTCCTTGCATCACAAAAAATAGAAGGCCAAGAGTATCCCATCTGTAACAGCTTATGACATGTCTTCTTATCTACAAAATGTCCCCCATAAGGGCCATCATGAGCAGCTTTCAAGACATCATAGATGTCATCTCCACTTATGCAGCGCCATATTTGTTGATCAGATCTTGTGTAAAAGAGATATCACACTATCCATGAATAACGAGCACTGTGATGGATAATCCTTCATTGTTCTCTGTAAGATAAGTGTTGAGGCACCTTTCCTTAGCAAGAAAGTTAGCAATATCTGCATACCATAGAGTGTGAGTAGAAATTGCAAAAGTATGTTCATCTGGAAAACTATACTCTACAGGTTTGCCTTCATCAATAGTATCCATCCTAGACAGGAAATGTGCGACTACGTTATCTTTTTCTAGCTTTTCTACAATGGTAATATCAAACACCTAAACTAACAATAACCATCTTGTAACACGACTAGAGGTTATTGGTTTATTCATCAGATGCTTGACAGTTGTATGATCATTGTGCACGAAAGTAGGATACCCTGTGATATAATGATGAAATTTATTAATAGCATAAATGATAGCCAAGAACTCCTTTTTAGTTACCATATAATTTAATTCAGCAGGGGTCAAATTCTGCCTGACATAGTAAATTGGACACGGCTTCTTGTCCTCTTGTTGCCCCAAAACCGCCCCTACTGTTGTTTGAGAAGCATCAGTAGAGATATGAAACGGGATTTTCTAGTCAAGACCGTGTAATATCATATCCTTGCAGACTAATTCTTTGATTTCTACAAAAGCTTCTTCACATTCACCTGTCCACACAAATTATGCATCTTTAGGTAGTAATTGAAAAAGTGGGAATGCTATTTCAAAAAAAAAAAAAATCCTATGAAATGCCTATAATAGCCAGCATAACCAATAAAGTTATGTACCTGTGTCGGTGTCTTAGGCATGGGAAATTTTAATATTACCTCTACCTTTGTAGGATCAACCCGAATTCTTGCAGCTAAAAGCAAGTGTCCCAACACTATCCCTTCTTTCATCATCATATGACATTTGACTGTACTTAGAGAAACATGTGTTTTTTTGCATCTTTCAAGTACTTTCTCTAAGTTTTTCAAATATTTTGCAAAGGAATCCCCATATGGGGTAAAGTCATCCATGTAAATCTCAACACTATCATTAACTAGATCAAAGAAAATTCCTGATATTGCCTTTTGAGAGGTAGCAGGTGTGCTATAGAGGTCAAATGGAAGGACTCAGTAGGCAAAGGTTTCCCAAGGGCATATGAAGGTAGTTTTGTCATGATCCTTAGGAGATATTTGTATCTGATTATATCCACTGAATCCATCCAGAAAGGAGAAAGACGCCTTCCCCGCTAATGTATCAAGGACTTGGTCAATAAAGAGTAAGGGAAAATGTTCTTTCTGAGTTGCTTTGTTTAGTTCCCTATAATCAATGCAGATCCACCACTTTCTATTCTTCTTAGGAACAATGACTAGTGGGGAAACCCATTGACTGTCTGATATCACATAAATAAAACCCACATCTAATAGATTCTGCAATTCATCTTTGACAATGTTTTTTAAGGCATGATTCATTCTTCTTTGTGGTTCCTTAATATGTTGACATTCCTCCTTAATGTGTATATGATGAGTACATAAATCAACACGGATGCCTTTCATGTCGGTATACTCCCAAGCAAAAGATTCTTTATGCTCCCGAAGGACTTTTAGTAGTTGTTCCAATTGGGAGTGTGAAAGGTCAGGATTAATGTTCAAGTTTTCCCTAGTTCAATTTCTACAGGAACAATATTACGAGGTACAATTTTAGGAATGTTTTATATTTCTATTTCTAGTTCAATATCTTCCTGAACATTGGAGCTCATGACAGTTTCTAACAACTGTCGGGTTGAAACAGAAACATAGTCGTGATTACTAAGAAAGGTGCTAATGGCATCATCCTTCATTTCATCTATAAAACAGAGAGCCTCGATGATGGTAAGCATGGGTCTAATTTCTTCATCTCAGATTCGGGCTCTTTGGTATGTAGAGACTTTTGAATCAAGGTAAATTCGAGTTTATTTGATGAACTTGGTTGTGCAGGGGGGTAAAGGATAAGGTTCTTTGTAACGTCCCAAATGGATATTACCATGTTTCTATATCGACACCCAATGTAAACATTTGCGGTTGCGAGCCAAGGTCTTCCTGAAATCAAAGGATGCCCACTAGTTGGAGATTGGGTATGTAAAACCAAAATGTCAATGGGGTACTATCATGAATCTACCGAAATAGTGATATCTTGCAGCTTCCCTACCAGTCTAATAGTAGACCAATCTGCCAATTCTAGGACTGTGGGAGTTGGTTTAAGGTTTTGCAGACCCAAGGTAATCATGGTTGCAGAGGTTATAACATTAATTGCCACCCCCAAATCTACTAGTACATTTGGGATGTCCATCCCATTAATATACATTGCCAGAATATGATTCTTAGGATCCTCGTATTTGACAGGTATATATTTCCCCAACATTATATCTAATAATTTACCCATTACATGAATAGTAAGTGGGTCCCTTGGACTTCTGCTAGGTTTCTTAGAACAGTTCTTTAATTGTCTTAGCATAAATCGGTACGTCCTTCATAGCCTAAAGTAATGGAAATTTAACGAATAAATTATGCAATTCCCCCAAAAAGTGAAATTCAGGATGAGGACTTTGTTTGCTGAAAGATAATCTTTCAGGATAAGTTGGACCAGTCTAACACCCTCTAGTAACAATAGTTTGTGAAGGGGTTTGTTGTTTTATAAGAATATGTGCTGGCTCATCCCCTATCATTCTTTGTTCTGGTACGGAGACTTCATCATCAATATGCTCAACAATTATAGGTGAAGTCTGAGCATTGACCACCCGATCAGATTGAAGATTTAATTCATTGCATTCCATAGTGGAAATAATATATGCAGGGAATTTGAGTGTCTCAATTTGTTGAGCCCCTCTGTTATTTAGATTCGAATTGGGTCGGATAGGAAAATGAGGACGAAGAGGATGATTACTAGTGGGCGCATTAGCAGGAAGTTGTAGTTGTTGTTGTGGCATAGGTTGGGACAATTGTCCTGAAGGAGGAGTAGGAGGTCCACACCAATTCTGGGACCATGAAGAATTTGTACCAGATACCAGGGTTTCCAAGGCATTGGATATTGGTAAGACTACGACCAAGAAGGTGAAAAAGGTACAGACTATGGACCAAAATTCATATTATTAAAACTATGAGATGGGTCTTGAGGCATACCTTGATTCATGTTTGACGACCGTGGTTTCCATGGTTTCTGATCTGATAATCACCCTATGAGTGACCTCAATTGAAGATTTATTAAACAAAAGGTATTACAGACTCATGTGCTTGTGTGTGTTCTATGTTATTGAAACAACGGATTGATCAGATTGCCAATACACAGACATTTTAAATGGAAAGACAGCAGAGAAATACAGTAAGCAACACAAAGACACAAACAATTTTTAATAAGGAGTTCACCCTATTCTCCAGGGCTACGTCTCCGGTCCAGCTTCAGTGGTGGCCTTGTTTTATTGTGTCTTACAATAGAGAAATTACATTACCGGGACTCAATATGAGTTCTCCTAACAGCAGATTTTGCTTGGCAGGGTGGTTCTTGGATTCCCCAAGCCACTCAGAGTACACAGACTCTTGTTCTCTACTAGCTCTATGACCCTTGGTCTACAGTGGAAAGAGCCAAATGTGATGCTCAGTCTGGACAGATTCCTCTATGGGAAGGCTTGAATCTTCAAGCTCTCTGGTGCTTGATGCTACCTGCGATAAGCTCGGCCCTCTGTCTCCTCTGCTTGGCTTTACTGTTCTCTGTGTTCAGTCCTCCTCTCAGGGTTCACTGTTCACTGTCTCTCTCGATCGCTTGGACTCTTCTCCAAATCCTCCAACGAATTTGACTGTCTCTGCTCATGGTTTTAACCATTCAATCCCTATGCATGTTCGATTCCTCTCCCGCCTGTGTCGATTCACCTTCTGCAGCTGTGCTTGGAGTTCCCTATTCGGCGTCAGCATGAACGCTCAAGGAGTGCCACGTGTCCCCATATAACTGGTGCCAGCATGCTTCGCAGCTCGTTTCTTTGGTTATGTCATGGATACGTTCTTTCTCCACCATGGCGGTCAAACGGATTCCAAATCCTTTTTAAATCGAAGCTTATTTCCCTGTCGATTTTGCTTCTTTCTATCGGGCGCAATCTTAGCCGTCTGATTTGGGATCCTCCAGATCCGACGTCATACGCACGTCGAGCGCGGTTGACTTGCTCGACTGATAGCACGCGATCACGGCAGTTTTTCTCTCACCTCCGCTGCCACGCGTCGATCGCTGAGTGGGATTGTTCCGCTCTCCTCCAAAACCTCTTACCATTCAAGGGCGCCCCGATCAATACCATCGATTTTCCAGAGCATGGATCTCACCTTTATCCTTTAGTGCTTTTTGTTTTTCTGCCCGCGATTCTCTGGCTCCGTACGTGACTGAGTGCTTAAGGCTCCCCCATTTCGGCCCTGTTTGCCCAGCGATGAAAATTGCCTCCTTTTCCCGATTCGGGGCTCCCAGGGGCTGTTTTGACCTCTTGCATAGTCTCCATGGGCCTCAGTCAACGTGCTTTGACCGAGGTCCTTGTCGTTCCACGCTGGCTTCCATGGCCACTGGTTCAGGGTGTTTTTGATTTCGTTTTGGATTTCATTAAAGATTTGTTTAACTCGATACAATCAAATTTTTTGACAGTCTTTAGTGGATCCGATTTGGATCACAGCCTCCCCACTAAAAAAAAAACTTTTGGACCACCAAAAGTTGGTTTCCTTCAAGCATCAACTAAGTGAGGAAACTATTGTCTCACTTGTCCAATCTCAATCCACTTCACACTGCTTGGTTTCAAACCTTTAAGCCCAATCCTGAGGTATTCCACCTGTCCACTGCGAGTCGTCCTCACCTTCCTGTCCAGCACTGTGTCTTCCTGCAACTCATTAAGATATTCAAGTAGCAAGTCATCAACAGAAGGTAATTGACTCTTCTCTTCAAGGTCCTCAATCATTGAAGTTTCAAACAACCTCAAGAAATCTATGTTCATGACTGAGTAGATGTGCATGTAAGCTGGTAGATCAAGGCGAAAAACATTCTCACCAATCTTCTCAAGTATCCTGAAGGGTCCATACCTGATAGGTTTTAGATTTTTACCTTCACCTTGCATTCTGTCCTTGCTGATATATAGCCAGACTTGGTCTCCAACTTGAAAACTATGCTCCATCCGATGCTTATCATGCCTAGCCTTGTACCTGGCCTGGCTCCTTTCCAGCTGTTCCTGTACTGCCTGGTGGATCTCCTGGATCTGTTCAATGAACCTAGTTGCCTTGTCTACATCATTGTGTCTATCAACCATGGTATCTTTACCAAAGACAAAATCCAAAGGAGACCTTGGTATGAAACCAAAACAGGTCTCAAAAGGAGATCCCTGTGTAGAAGAGTGTTTGGCTCTGTTGTAAGCATGCTGCGCATAGCACAAGTGCTCATCCCAAAGCTTAGGATGTTTTCTGCAATATCCTCTTAGTAGCTGGATCATCGTCCTGTTAACTACTTATGTCTGGCCATCTGTTTGTGGATGAAAAGTTGTGCTTTTCTTTAATTTTTTGTCCATTAGTTCCCACAGACTTGACCAAAACTTCCCCACAAATCGGGTGTTTCGATCAGATACAAGAGAAGTGGGTAATCCAAAATGAACCCATACATGTTCAAAGAATAACTTTGCAGTTTGTTCAGTTGTAATCTGTTTACTACAGGGTATCAAAATAAACATTTTGCTGAAACTATCTATAACAACATATAGATAATCATGACCTTTCCTAGATTTAGGCAGTCCCCCAACAAAATCCATGGAAATGCTTTCCCAAGGGTGAGAAGGAACTGGCAAGGGAGTGTACAAGCCTAGTTTTCTATTGCTGGGCTTGCTTTTAGCACACATGGCACACCCCTTTACGTATCTAGAAACTGTCTCACTCATTTTCGACCAATAGTAGAACCTTTGTAGTTGTGCAACTGTTTTACTTACCCCAAAGTGACCTGATATCAGAGAAGTGTGTGCTTCCCTAATTATATTTTCTCTCTTAGTTTGTGGAATGTAGAGTTTCCCACAATGATATAAGAGTCGGTCCTTCACATGATAGTCCAATTCTTCTACTCTTTTTCCTTGACTCAAAGTTGCATATACATCTTTAAAGTCCATATCCTGAGCATACTGTTCTATGTAGCTTTCATGCAGCACGGAATTATGCTTAAGTATGGTAGATGCATTTATAATGGGTCTAGATAACATGTATGCAACCTTGTTATGTATGCCCTTTTTATATCTGATGACTAAATGAAACTGTTGTAGAAAACCCATCCATATGTAA
>APFE031239348.1:0-32417 GCA_000404065.3 Pinus taeda
TTTTAATGTACATATGTTTAATTCATATATTAATTTTTCTTTTATTGTTTGTTTTCTAGATATGTGATTATTTTGATGATTTTCATGCCTAACATGTAGCTTGAGTAGCTACCACCCATGGGATTTTAAGCTCTCAAAATCACTCAAACATTGGGCCACACCCACCATCCTTTAGAATGGATCAATTTTTTCGCACTAGTTTCCAACTAGTGATCTTTACACTAAGGAGTATCTTAAGAGAGGACCATGACACTATATATTCTACGACCAATAGGAAATATATTAGTTCTTGTTATAATTAATAACACTAATAATAATAATTGAAAATAAAATTATAATTTAGCTATTTTTAACTATTTTTGATTAATAGTTTTGTCCTTCATGCCCCTTTAGTTAAGTTGGTTAATTAAAACAAATGTAATATCATCTTTATGTCCTTTCTTCCTCTTTGTAAATGTCATATCAACATGTGCAAAGAATAGTGGTATTTTTTTATGTATATATGAGTAACCGATATACTAACACCACCTTATAAATTAAATGCCTAGTAAATGTCAATAGGCATCAATACATATAATCACTAAAATACTTATTGGCATCAAAAAACTCACTTCATGATCCATCTCACTTTGAACATATACATGAAAAAAGCATGTAACAAGACTCTTAACTATTATAATTCACCTCCACTTTAGCATGAAGATATTTGTAAATAGGATTGATTATAATGTAATTTGCCATTTCTATGGATTTTGAATAACACATGTCCAAGAAACCATCACTCATTTCATATGACATACGTCATATGACATATTTTTTAATTAATCAATTTAACATGGTGACATAGCTACTTCTTTAATTTGTGAATATTAGTAAGAGTATTTTAAAATATTGCATGGAGGTTAAGCTCCTACCACCTATCTAATAATTATTTATAATTAAATTAAAATTATGGAATCACTGTTCCAAAATAAAAACACATATGGGTGTAATAATTATAATAATAATAATTCAAAATAAAGTTACAATTTACCATTTTTTCTAACCTTAGAGATGTATAATGAGGTAACATTTTTTTATGACCAATTATTTATTTTACACTTATTCTAACTAGTAGATGAAATTGCCTAATAGACATAATGTATTTTTTCCAATTATTTTTTTTGGTCATTTTTACTCAAAATCATATTTTTAAAAATCATAAATTTAAGTTGTTTAATTTTCAAACATTAAGTGCCTAAGAGATTTTGAGTCTCAAAGAACCATTTAGTCTATTCATTAAACTGCTCTCTAAAAGAAAATATACTATTATCAAAATATTTATTATGAATTTAAACTATTATATATCAGTTATGTTTGAATGAAAAAATAATAATATTTCTTCCTATCACTCAAACTAAACTGTATATATAGAAAAAATAAAATAATGGATTAAATGAAATAATAAATATTATTAGGTGTTGGGCATTATATTAATTTTATAAATTCATATAAAATAAAACATATACCAATAAATAAATATTACTGTTTTTTTTAAATATCAAATAAATAATTAAATATATAAACTAATTCACCTTATATACATAAACATATATATGTACATTCATTTTCCTAAAAAATATGAAAAGTGTTATTGTTTTAAGAGATGTTATACATTTTAATATAGGAAAATGTTGCCATATAACATTACATTTAAAAATATCATATCTCCAATGCTCACTAACTTAGCTTTTGGTGGCAAGATTGTTTGGAGATTGTTAGAGGAGCAACAAGCTTGGTGGAAAAAGGTCATTGAGGCCAAATATCTAAGCAGCCCAAGGCAACAACTTCTAACAAGTGAAATACCCGTCAGGAGTAGCACAGGTATATGGAAACTCTGCAAAAAAGCCATCTCCTTTATGGCACAAAATGTCTCAATGGTCCCCACAGGTGGCAGCAAAATCAGCATTGGAGGCGATAAGATAATGGGAAACAAAGCCATCAGCAGCTATTCAGGTATGGAACCAATCATCCTCTATCTTCAAAGCAAAGGATTATATCGCTTAAATCAAATTTCTCAATGGGATATAGATTCACAAGCTTGGAAGGGCTGGAGCTTCCCTCCCATCCCTGATAATCGCAAAGAGACATTCAACAACTTTCAGACCCATCTCCACAACATCGCGCCTATATCTAAAAGTGGTATCGACGGATTCTGATGGGACCCTACGGGATCCAGCTATTCAATATAGGAATGCTACAATTATTTGTGTAATAGGGATCACCCTACTTCTCCATGGACGTATTGGAAAGCAATCTCGAAAGTTGAAGCTATCCCCAAAGTTAAATTCTACATGTGGAACCTTCTAAAAGGGAAGACTCTCACCTCAGAAAATCTAGAAAAGAAAGGTATCATGGGTCCCTCCCGATGCCCAAATTGTCATGAGGCAGAAGAGACTATGCAGCACCTCTTCATCTCATGTTCCTTCGCCATCTCCTGCTCGAAAGGCATAGCTTCTTTTGACTCTTTCACCTGGAATTCACATCATTCCATCGGTGAAGCCTTAAGCAACTGGAAGAAAAGTTATCCCTGGAAAAATAAGAAAAATAGCATTGCCAACAGGGTATGGGATGCCCTCCCATATGCTCCCTTATGGAAAATATGGATTGCAAGGAACCACAAGGTTTTCAAGGATCAGGAGACATTAACCAAACATCTTTGTAGTAAAGCTAAAAGCCTTGCAATAGAAACTGTAACTGCCAAGAGTTTAAATAAAATCGAT
The DNA here is from genome assembly GCA_000404065.3 of Pinus taeda. Taxonomy (NCBI): domain Eukaryota; kingdom Viridiplantae; phylum Streptophyta; class Pinopsida; order Pinales; family Pinaceae; genus Pinus; species Pinus taeda. The sequence continues at coordinate 2,763 of APFE031239348.1, forward strand.
ATGGCCAGCTTTTGTAGCGAAGAGAGAGACTTCATCAGGAATCTGATAAACAAGTGTAGCATCCTCCCTCCAGCAATCACTTACAATAGCTCATTCAACACCCTTGGTCATAACTGGAAAATAAGATTAAAGCTGGATAAATTTAATGAATGGCTTTGCAGCAGCAACACTCATATCCTATTTTTTGATGGTGCCTCAAAGTCTAATCCGGGAGCTGTGGGGGCAGGCGGAATTATCTATACACCCAAAGGAGACCGCTTTGCCACTTTTGAGTGGGGACTGGGAACTCTTTCCAACAACAGAGCAGAGGCCTTGGCTCTCTACCAAAGCTTACTCCAGCTTCAAATCCACAAAATTAGGAAAGCTTGGATTTTTAGGGACTCTGCTATTATCATAAGTCTCATGAATAGTAAGAGAAAGGCCTCCAATGTCCACATACAACAACTCATCAGCAGATGTCAAACCATGATTAGCCAAACCTGGGAGATAAAATTTCTCCACGTCCTCCGCACCTTAAACCACAAAGCAGACAAACTCGCCAGTCAAGCTTGTACCAGAACTAAAGGGAATTTTTTTTTCAACAACAAAGAATCATTTCATTATCTCCCCTAATCTCCTTTATGGCTTATGACAAATCTATTGAGACTAACCCTAACCGAAATTATAAGGCGTAACCTATCCAAATCTATTGCAATCTTGATATGATAATCTTTCTGCCGCTGAATATCTTGCCTCCCATTCTTTCTGACTCCTCATTCACACTGATTTCTGATTTCTCAAGTGAAATCTGTGAGGCCTCTTCCCCTCACTGTGTGACTCTGCCCCTTCTTCCCTACAACATGCTGGCTATAAAGGTCTGAACACCCCATCTTCAACCTTCCATCTCCTTCAGGACATTATCCACCACTGCTGCATTCTCTTTCAGTCGCCTTTTAGTTATTTTTCTCTCCCCTCTTCATTTTCCTTCTCTTGATCATCCACTCGCTGCTGCTCTTCTTGTTTACTGTTTGGCATTGTGCCCTCTCTTGCCTTTTCCTTTTATTTTAGAATCGCTTGTGCTGTTAAGGTTCGACCTTATCACTTCCCATCCAACCGATTCCGATCCTCCAGCTGCCTTCTTTGGAAGCTCCCTCTGGTTCCTTCCCCGCTCCATGATCTTTATTTTTTTTACCCTTCTCTATTCTTCGACCCTTTGCTCAGATTCTCCTATTCTGTTTGCAACTGCCACCTCTTGACACAATATTTTTCAAGCACATCTTCAGCATCGCTCCCAAGACCCTCAGATGGCCCACAATGAGGATTGCCTTCACTGTTGGTATCTCCTGGAAGAACTAGAACAAATTAGGGTGCATCTGCGAGTCCTGAATGAAAATATTGAATCCTCCACTCGGATAATCAATGCAAAGTATGAAGCGGATTTAAATCTTTTTCTTCACTGTGTTACCTCCTTGCAGGAGCAATTCAACGCCTTATCCAATGTGTGTGCCCATATTCAAGAATCCATGGATATCCTAAAATATATGATGGAGAAACTCAATGCTCCAAGTGCCAGTTGCTCCAACATCAAAATTGCTGATCAGAAAAGCAAGCAAGGGGCATCTACTGCGCAGTAGATCAGTCATATAAATATAGATTAGGATGCTTTGTAAAGCTTGTCTTCTCCTCTTCCAGTTGGTCAGAATCTACTCTTGTGTCAGTCTTCTTGATGTTAGAAAATACAGTAAAATAACAGAATGTGGTAATGTAGTTAAAGTGCAAGCTCATCTTTCGAGCTCCAATCTTGTATTTCTGGAACTTTGCCTCCTAAACTCTTTTTTAAATATAAACAGCAACCGAATTTATCAAAAAAAATAAAACATTACATTTAAAAATAATAAAATAATACTTACATTAACAAATTAAAAAATATTAATAAAAAAAAGTCAAATAAATTTTACATTTAATTTGATATAGAGAGATCAATTACCTACAAGTAAAAAATTAAATAAGATGATGTGTAATTCATTATATTTCCAATGGAATTCCAATATCTACAATGAAAACATATTAATAACAAAAAAATGTTATCGACCATAAATAGAATATTTCAATGTTCAAATTAAATAATTATAACTTTATTTCTCCTTTTGAGAAAAATGTGTAATTTATATCTATTCTTAATATAGAGTTGATATGTAATACTTAAAAAATATTAATAACAAAAAAAAAATAATGTGGGTTATAGATCAAATATTTCAATATGCAGGTTTATTAAAAATTTGTAACATTAAATATATAAACAAAATGAATCATAGAGTTGTTATTCCATGAATATGTTCTTTGTAATTCAATGGAGAAAAAATTATTATAACTAAAACATTTTGTTGCTATGTTCAAAATCAACATATATTCATTTGAACTCAAAAAAAGGTTTGCATTTTGAAAGATTTGATTTTTTTGAACACTTAATAAATCCAAAATTATAAATCCATTTTTTTTTATTAATTCATTAATTTATATAACGAAAACTTATGATAAATAATAAAAGGATTATAAAAATCTAACATTATAGTTTTCACTGTTCCAAGATTTAAAACAATAATAACAAATATTAAATTAATAATAATAATAATTTTTAAAAAATATCTTTATAATTAGATAATTTATAAATGTGCAAAAGCTCGAAAAGATTAGAATTAGTTTGTCGATTTCTATTTTAAATAAGTATTTAAAACTAATTGCTCAATGTCATTGACATTAAGCCCTACTTGTTTTTATTATAATTTTTTTATAATAAAAAATAAAAAAAATAGAAAGAGAAAAGAGGTTAAATACTCATTCAAACTAACAAATCTTACCCACACTCATTTAAGTATTGTAACAAATCTAAACTATAAGGAAAATCCTAAATGAGTGATATTTAATAAGTTACTTAATATGGTATTTTATTTTATATTAATTTTTTATTTGAAATATTAATATTTGTCAGTGTATGTAGTGTAAGTGAATTAAATATATATGATTTAAATTCGATATCATATTTATATTAGAATTTTTTAATAATTTTTTATATGTATTTTTTTTCGATTAAACTATTCTATTATATACAAAAAGTCAGAGTATAATTACAAACATTTTGTCTGAAAGATCCATTTGCTTGAAAGAGTGGCATTCTGGATCAACCAAATGTAGCAGAAAGAGAGGGCTACTCGACTCATTCTGTCATGCCCCCAAGCCTACGATGGTCTTCCAACCGTGCCGGTGAGGTGCGGCACCACCCCACACTTTCATTTTAACAATACTTATGTGTGCGGACTACACCTAATTCACAACCGATACTTAGTTTATTTTTCGCAACCAAGTAAAATGAATTAAACCTTTATATCAATGAAGCCCATACTCATTCATTAACACAGCAATTATAAAACACATCAATTGCACGATATAAAGGGGAGGGGCAACTCCCGAACAGTCTGCCCACAATGTTTATTATAACAGTTTTCAATATTACAACGCTTAAGTGTGCTTGGCAAAACTCCAAGCCAACACTTAGCCAAATTTACAATATCAGGCAACCTGTGTTACAATGAACATGTGCACGTCTTGCACTAGAGTGGGTACTCGCCCTGAGTCACCAAGACACTCTACGCAATGCCCGGCACAATTCTGCACATCCACCAAGTGTCGACACACCTGCCCAACCTTCATTCCAACCAAGTGCGATTTCACACCTGCCCAACCTTCATGAGAAGTGCGCTCAACCTTGTCCTTTATGCGCACTACAATCCTGCACCTTGAGCGAAGTTGCTTGGTTGAATGTCCATGTCGAAATGAGCTCACAACGCACCAATATATATGCGTGCGAGCGTGGGTGGTGGTTCACCCGGCCGACCACCTAAATCATGGTTACACACCCCTGTCTGTGGCTTTGAATGCTCATTTACAAGGTCGGCTCACCCATGTTTGAAGTCGGCCCTCATCCATCGTTCAGCTCCAACCGGTCGTATAAACCTCCCAACGATCTGCGCACTTTACTAAGTGTCGCAAACCTGTTATATGTATCGTCGCATTTCTGCTGTCGTAATGTCGCATTTCGTGCGAAGTTCACCTGGTCACACCTCCGTCGTGCGATCGTGCACGCTCGCCCGGCGTTTGCCCGTCGCACCGCGTTCGCCCACTGTTCACCATCGCACCCGCCCGCCAGTTCACCATCGCACCCGTCACCGTGTCTCCGCCCGACTCACCGTCGCGCACAACCGCCCAACGCGCGCCCATTGTGCACGCGCGCACGGTCGCACGGCGCCCGCCCGACACCCTACCGTCGCGACTGCCCGAGGACCTTACATCCTCCTCCACCTAAAGTCGTTGTCGTCCTCGACAACATCCCAACTCCAAGCAACAATCCACGATGTCAACTCCCCTCACATATGGCAAACATCCCTGCCACATATGTAGGTCTCCATCTCCACCATGTCTCATCTAAGTGACCAACCGCCACCAAGATCATCCATAGCAAAGTATGTCATAGATGCCCATGACCATCGGCCACCTGCCACAATCTCTCCATGCTGCTTTCTCCATGAAAGGCTGGTCCTTTCACATCAAGCTACATGTCCACTACAACAATGTGTCCCCTCCATCACGTGCATCATCTCCATCATGTGCGAAACTTCTCATGATCTGTCAACAAGTGTTAACACATCTCAACCATGTGCCAAGATCTCATATGTCAAAGTGCTTCATAAGAACACCTCTCTCCATCATGTGTTCTATGTGACGCGCTACCATGATACTCCAACATAATGCCAACACATCTCTGCTCACTGACGTCCCCCATGTCTGAACTAGTCGGGTGATCAGTCCAACCATCACGCTCAAACAATGAGAGTGAACATCCTCATGCCACCATCAGTTGTTCCTCAAAACATCTACAACATCCTGAACTCATCAGGAATAACCCCATGTCCAGGTCCATGAAGTAGCCCTCATCTCATCTGCAACATGTCATGATGCTTGATGCCAAGCCATCCCTGCACCATCATACCTGCTCAGCCTGCGTAAGGGACTCACTGCCATGAGCAGCTAACAATGAGCCCCATCTTCCTATTCCTCTAAGAAGATGTAGAGGGGTGAGAGCCTGAAGGCTCACCCTCACTAATCAATTCGATCCACCTATCAGGATCTTCAACTTCCAATCTTTGTAGGTAAGTGACCCGGTCCTCACCCGGCCTCATATATGCTTCATCAACCTCCTCATCTTCAATCACCTCTAGCCTTCTTGTCAAGTCCAAGATACTATCTGAAAGTGATTTGATGACCAATGATTGTTCGGTAAGCTTTGTCTCCACCTTGGACAAACGCTTACATACATCACCCAAATCCTCATCACTCCTTACTTGCATTTCTGCCACCTCATGATCAGGTCTGGTTACCCCAAAGGTAGGCACACCTATGGGTACATCTTCCCTTCCATTATAGATGTACAACTTCTTCAAGTGTGGAACGATCATCACATCATATTGCTTCATAAACTCCATCCCTAGTACAGCCTCATAGTCATCAATCCTCACTATAGTGAAGTCCACCTTCCCGGTCCATTCACCAAGTGTAGTGTCCACTCGTTCAGCCACACCAAGTACTTCGTTCGGAGGAGAGTTCACTGTCTTCATATGTGCCTTGATAGGAACATATTTCAGCCCAACCTTCCTTGCAGTATCTTCACTCATGAAGTTGTGAGAGGCCCCACTATCCACCATAGTGAGTATATCAGCTCCTCCAACCTTCATTCGGACATACTCCAACTTGTCCTTTGGATCTCTCCGAGAGACCACCTTCTAAGCAGTAGAGCACCAAGGAATCTGGATCATATCACAAAAGCACCCTTTCACGTTCGCATTAAGATTGTGCTTAAGCAGCCACCTTCATTAGAGGGACATTCTTCATCGTTGTGTGGACCTAGCACAGAATCCAACACTTTCAAACTTTCTTCATCTTTCGAACTATCATCGATTCGAAAGCATCATCTTTCTTCTTATCTTCGGTTTATCGGACATTCTTCTTTCTATTCATCAGAAGTCTCATCATAGTGCTCAACGAACCTTGTCAACTGCGCAAAGGCTTCTTCAAGTGTACGAATCCTTTGTCTCTTCACCTCATTGCGTGCCCAAGGCTTCAATCCAACAATGAAATTGAATACCTTGTCTCTCTCCGCCATATCAGGTAGCTCAAGGACCACACTTGCAAACTCCCTTTGATAAGTTTGAAGGTTCCCGGTTTGCTTTATAAACTTGATCTTCATCCTACCTTCCCATGTTTCATCTTGAGTACTAAAATGGGCCTGCAAGGCTCCTTTCATTTCATCCCAAGAAGTGATATTAGTAGCACTTCCATTTGCAACCTAGTCCATCCTTCTTCTCCACCACATCTTGGCATTTTTTGTGAGGAATTGAGCAGCAACCTTGACCTTAGTCTCATCATCGGATAGACCCAACCTTTCCAAGTATTGCTCCATGTCCCACAAGAAGTTACCAAGAGTTTTGCACTCCTTGTACCATCGAATGAATCCGGTTCCTTGACTTTCACATGAGGCACTCCTCCACCTGAGCCATGCCTCACGGCCTTCTTCAACACCGTTATTTCATCCTTGGCTTCTTCAAGAGCTTTCCTCAAGTCCACGATCTCTGCAAGACCCTGGTCCCTTGAAGCTTCTACGTCCTTGACCCTTAATTCAAGTTGCGTACACATCAAATCAGTGTACTCATGCTGAGTTTGGAGCTCATCAAGTTCATCTTTCATCTTCAAGAATTCCTTTTGTTCTTCGAAAACAAGGTCAATCTTCTTCTCAAAATGATTTTCCAAGTACTTCAACCTTTCCACCATTTTCCGTATCAACCCAAGAGTAGTCTCTGTGGGATCATGACTAGACCCAGCCTGGGATTCAGCCATTGCTAATAGCCTTCTCCTTCTTTGCAATCTAGTCTTGACCATGCACTAGCTTCACCTGCAACCCAAGTCCTTGATGTCACACTTAGAGTGTTTCACCAACCTCTTTCCCTGCAAGAACCTGTCTCCACGGTCACTTCGTCACAAGCTTCACTAGCTCTGATACCAACTGTCACGCACCCAAGCCTACGGTGGTCTTCTAACCGTGCCGGGGAGGTGCGGCACCACCCCACACTTTCTTTTTAACAATACTTATGTGTGCGGACTACGCCTAATTCACAACCGATACTTAGTTTATTTTTTGCAACCAAGTAAAATGAATTAAACCTTTATATCAATGAAGCCCATACTCATTCATTAACACAGAAATTATAAAACACATCAATTGCACGACATAAAGGGGAGGGGCAACTCCTGAAAAATCTGCCCACAATGTTTATTATAATAGCTTTTCAATATTACAACGCTTAAGTGTGCTTGGCAAAACTCCAAGCCAACACTTAGCCAAATTTACAATATCAGGCAACCTGCCTTACAATGAATATGTGCACGTCTTGCACTAGAGTGGGTACTCGCCCTAAGTCACCAAGACACTCTACCCAAAGCCCGGCACAATTCTGCACATCCACCAAGTGTCGACACACCTGCCCAACCTTCGTTCCAACCAAGTGCGATTTCTAACCGTGCACCAAAACCAGCCTTAAGCGCATGAGAAGTGCGCTCAACCTTGTCCTTTATGCGCACTACAATCCTGCACCTTGAGCGAAGTTGCTTGGTCGAATGTCCATGTCGAAATGAGCTCACAACGCACCAATATATATGCGTGCGAGCATGGGTGGTGGTTCACCCGGCCGACCACCTAAATCGTGGTTACACACCCCTGTCCATGGCTTTGAACACTCATTTACAAGGTCGGCTCACCCATGTTTGAAGTCGGCCTTCATCCATCATTCAGCTCCAACCGGTCGTATAAACCTCCCAACGATCTAGGCACTTTACTAAGTGTCGCAAACCTGTTTTATGTATCGTCGCATTTCTACTGTCGTAATGTCACATTTCGTGCGAAGTTCACCCGGTCGCACTTCCGTGGTGCGGTCATGCACGCTTGCCCGGCGTTTGCCCGTCACACTGCGTTCGCCCACCATTCACCATTGCACCCACGCGCCCGTTCACCATCGCACCCGCACCCGTGTCGTCCGCTCGACTCACCGTCGCACAACCGCCCAACGCGCGCGCATCGTGCATACCCGCCCGGTCGCCAGGCGCCCAACCGTCGCGACTGCCCGAGGACCTTACACATTCCCTCACAGGGGTGTTTGTGACTAGTAAAATCATTCCCACGCAAGGGAGGACAAAATTGATACCCATGCACGATTATAACCGACCACAAAACTGATATCCAAACAAGACTGTAACCGACCATATGCCTCAGCATTGGCATATTGCTGCATTGACACATTAACATAAAAGATAATCGACACGAAGACAAGCCAGAGACAATTGGACAGATGGACATGACCAAAAAGAAAGGAAAGAACGAGAATCCCACCTGAGCTACAGGACCTGAGACTTGGCAGCAGACTAGTCCTTTGGAACTTCCTCCACAATTGGGCACCATCCATATTCTTCCTCTTCCTGAGCTTGGCCCTCTTTTGCTTCGGCCGCATCTGGCTCCTTCTGGTTCTTCTCCAACTGAAGGTCTGGCAATTCCATGCCCTTCCCCTTGTCCGCCATGGGTAGTTCAGATGTTTTGGCTATGTTGACCGGGGCCGCGAATTCTGGAGGAGCACTGGTTCCGCCCTCATCCTGGGCTTCATCAATAAAAAGAACAGAGACGTGGGCGTTAATCCTTGGACGATTCAGGGGGTTGTTGAAGGTAAAAATAGTTGAGCCAAAGTAAGGAGCAGCCGAAGACCCAGGTGAGCTGGCCTCCATAAATTGGCTGGGCCTGAGAGAGCTTGCACCTCCCAATTGGGGGCAATGGAAGTGACAGCGACAATGAGGGCAGTGACAGTGAGAATGGGTTTCCGCCTCGGTTGAGGGGCACGATGACCCTCCACGACTGGAGCCGCGACGACTCAGCATCCGCTGACGAGTCCTGACCATGTTAACAGAGTAATCCAGAGCCGAATTGAAATGTAAAAGACTAACAGGGGCGTAAACAAACTGTGCAATCAGACCCGGGGTGGAATAAATCAGACCAGGGCTGGAATTTGTCAGCACCAACGACGGCATGGGAAACCCAGACCCTGCCCAAATGAACATGGTGATGCCTGGGCTGCCTATGTTTATAAAACTCCATCCTCTACCTCGAGGGTCGCCTGCCATTAATGAGGCATTCAATTGTGAAGCGGAGCCAAATACTGCAACGCAGCCAAAGGAGGTCGGAGCGTAAATGCTCCTTGGCTGCCGTCCCATAGCATTTAACATCGCCTTCCGGGGATGTCCTTCGCCACCGTCTTCCAAGTCACCTCTGCGCATGGCAGGCAGGTGGCCTCCCCTGCACCGCCGTCCCATCAGCCTATTCACGTTGGTTTGCACCCGCATCCAGGGTAAATTTTATATTAATAAGTGAGAGTCATTTTAATAGAAAAGAGATGTAATGTAATGAATATTCCTTAATATTTCATAAAAGTTAAATCTCTACCATCCACGGAAAAATATTGATAATTAAATTAAAATTTTGAAAGCTCTACTCTAAAATAGGCATGCTTATCACCATAATAACAAAGAGCAAATTATATACACTAATTTACTCGATTAGAAGGTATTTTGTGAAATAGAAAGGTTTCTACCATCTACTTCAGAATTATCAATAATTAAATTAAAATTCTAGAAAACTTATTCTAAATAAACATGTTTATTAATGTAATGAATATTCTAAAATCCATGGAAATTAAATCTTCTTTTAAGCTAAATAATTATTAATAATTCAATTAAAATTTTAAAAACTCTATTTTAAAATAAACATACCTATCAACTTATTAACAAAATACAAATTATATGTTATTTAATATTAACCCATAAATGTTTAAGGTGCATACAAATTATATACACTAGCGTACTTAAATTATTGTCATTTCCAGTGTCAATGCAGTAATAATTCCAGAATGATGGCGAATAATTTTAATAATACTAAGTTTATACGGAATTTGATCTTACGATCGTTATTAGTCCCTGCCTTCAGGCATGGGACTATAGTAATCGATCACGATGGACATAGCATTAATTTAGCTGCTTTTAGCTGCTTTTACTTGCTTTTACTTGCTTTTATTAGCGATAACCCAAGTTCTCAGCAACATATTTATTAGTCGTGTTATTTGGCCTCTTCCCGAGGACCGAAGCTTGACCGAAGCTGAACCGAAGCTAAAACAATAGGTTATCTTCTTTGTTTATGTGATATTTTGAAACTTGTAAATCCTACCGCGTAAATTAATGTTAGTATTAGTTGAGGAAATTAAATGTTAGTTCAAACAGTGAGGAACATGCTGGTATATGTGAACATATAACCATCCACAGTTTCCTGGCTACACCTGGCTACCCCGCTACACCTGGCTTCCCACATGGCTACTTAAACGGTTTACTTAAAGGCTTTTCTCTCCACGCTCCTTCCAGGATAGCCTTCGCACAGTTTCTGTGAAGACAACGGAAGAAGGCCCAACTTGCACCTGCCCAGTTCAAAAGCTTCTTCATGGTAAGGTCTTTGCCCCAGTTGCATCGAGAGCCTGTAATTATTTGCGTCGCTGGTATTCTCTGTAAGCCTCCTCTATAAGCCTGTAAGACCTGTAATTCTCTGCATCATGTATGCCTGTAATTATTTGCGTAGCTGTGTAAGCCTGTAAGACCTGTAATTCTCTGCATCACACAGCCTGTAAGACCTGTAATTCTCTGCATTCTCTGCATCATGTAATTCTCTGTAAGTTGCTGAAACTAAAACTTAATTTCCTGAATTAAATTAGCAATTGTATATTACGCAGTAGCAATGCATTTATAAAATTAGATTCAGAAAGGAGGACTGGGGTCAGTGCACATGCATTTATAAAATTAGATTCAGAAAGGAAAATTAGATTCAGAAAGGAGGACTGGGTCAGTGCACATACCATAGGTAGAAGGGTTGTCGGTTATTTGCGTCGCTGTGTAAGCCTGTAAGACCTGTAATTCTCTGCATCACACAGCATGGAAGACCTGTAATTCTCTGCATCATGTAATTCTCTGTAAGTTGCTGAAACTAAAACTTAATTTCCTGAATTAAATTAGCAATTGTATATTACGCAGTAGCAATGCATTTATAAAATTAGATTCAGAAAGGAGCACTGGGTCAGTGCACATGCATTTATAAAATTAGATTCGGAAAGGAGGACTGGGGTCAGTGCACATACCATAGGTAGAAGGGTTGTCGGTTCTCGGGAGGACACCATTTTTCAATTCCGCCTTTATTTTGTCCATCTCAGAGTTTTCATGCAACCCCAGCCGAGTATTGTAGCTGCATCCGGGCTTGTCGAACCTCATTTTCAGTTCAGTCTCCTTTTCCATCATGTCCCACGGGGTTCGAACTGACAACTTGTTGTCTCTGGATACCCCCCGCGAAGAAGAGCGAAGTCGGTCCATCGTGTCAAGCATCTACCTCATCGTCCTCATTGGCGATAATGGATCGACAAGACCTGTCAAACCCCCAAAATGTTCCCCATCCATCGGTCAGAAGCCAAACTAAATTGTACACATAGTTAAAGCTCAGGCTTGAATTAACATGAACGATTTGGGCGTTTTCTAACTTTTTGGGCGTTTTCACAGATCAAGCTTGCTATTCAAAGAAATCTTCACAAATCCTGGAACAAATTCACAAATTCCTGCCGACTTAGGGACAAACCTCACGTATCCCTACCCAATTAGGAACAAATTCAATTGAAGAATAAAGTTAACCAAAAAAAACCTTCAAAATTATAGGATTATAAACTTACCGAAAGGCGAAATCTCTGTCGCCCTTTCCACGGCCCTAGGCCTCTGTTCAGCAACATTTTTGGTGCTAGTATTTTGCACCTCTATGGCGCCTTCCTTGCTGCTTTCTGCTCTCACAACAGCCGCCTTTAGACGCCGCTGTTTAAAAGAACTCAAACTCACTTTAGACTTCAGCCCGTTACCAGAGGGAACGAAAGCTCCATTTCTGCTGCCTGTCGGAATCGAACAGGCAGAAGCAGTTGCCGGAATGTACAAACTAGAAAGAGTGCAAACCATTATTATTTACAGAACCGAACCTGTGGAAATACAGAATGAAAACACAAATTAATACGAAGTCCACACATTTTCCTAAACCTAGCTTCGCACATAATTCGCAATCGCAGAATTGCAGAAATTTTCTTCGAAATCCATGGAAGTAGCAGATGTTGAAGACACAGTACCCTACCTTTGAAAGCTTCGCAGTCGTTAACAGACGAAAGCAGGGCAATGCCGCGAATACGAATGCACTAAATGCGGAAAACCAGAAATGTCTGTATAAAACTGCCGAGTGTCAATGGGCTATCTACAGAGAGAGTGTCCTCACGGGAATGAACATAAACTTGGGCGGTTTCCTGGTTTTGATACTATTCATACCCTTGCGCGTTTTCTTGGTTCTTGTACTGGTCATATCCACGAGGATTTTCGGGGTGGATATGTACACCAGTACTCCGGACGGGCACGTGTAATGCATGCAGGGCCACTGAGTGTTCAATTCCAAGAATGTCTGAATGCCCAAACGATATAATTGAATAAAATATTATTTATATTAAATCACTATAACGTTTCCTTGGCATTTTCAGGCTTTCGGCACACTTAACCCGCTCCAGGCCAGACTTCCGAGTCTTCTGCGCAGGTACGGATTTTACAATACCACTTACTTTTGCTTTTTCATGTTTGAATGTTGTATCTGATTTCACCCTTTAATCCTTTCAAGGCTTGTCAGTTTCCTTGACTGCTATCTTCTCCGGAGGTGCCGATTAACCGACTGTTCATTCCCAGGTAGTACGCATTTTATTTTTTAAGCTTATTTCTTTCTCCTAGATCCGGAAAAGTCTCTGAAAAATACACTGGCCACAAGAAATTAATAGTTCTGATTGGAAATCTGGTCTGCCACCTCCCGTATTGATCCGTGAACACAATATCCTATAACGAAATTGAATTGGCGTATTAATCCAAGAATTGAATCGAACCGCCGAATATTAAAAAAAATCGGTCAATTTGACCAAATTTGGTAACTATGTTTAATGCTGCATTTTTCTCCATGCAATTACCAATGATAATGGTCTGCCGTAACAAGGGTGTCCAATTACAGCAACTTCCGACTCAATTTTATGGTTTCCTTTCGATTCGGGGATTCAGACGATTTGGAACGGATGCTTGACTTTGACTTGGACAAATCGGTCTCCGATTTCTTGATCACATTGCCGGATCTGCTTTTCTGTGATTCGCACATGCTCGCTATAGATATTCCTGTCAAAACCATGCCTCAAATCTCTTATTACGTAAATACTTTAAATGAATTGTTGACATCAGAACAAAGGGCATCTGAGGGACCAACCTTCTCCCGCAGCGAGATTGACATGCAGATCGACGATGTTGGGCAATTGTTGCGGCACTCGGAAGAACAAAACTTGGTACTAAATTCCGGTTCGTGTATAGAATCGGTGGACATTCCCACAACCATCCGTTCCAAGCCGCACGCATTTATGCACTGTTCGCTTTCTATCCATCCCACCATTTTTTCCACCATCACAAGCGATGACTAATGATGTATAACCAATATTGCTAGTCAAGATTATGATCGTCGCCAATGACGTGTCTATTAAAATCGCTAGTTGTGTAAGTAATGTGAGGTTTTTATGATTAATAATTAAAAGTTACCTGGCATTCAAATTGCAAGGTGTCGTTCATCATTACATCCTTCTCGAGCACACATCTATTACCAGACGAGGAAACAGAGAAGGCGCAGAGTTCCACGGGAAGCTCCTCGCACTTGATAATGGCGCCTGAACAAATATAGTACATCATCCCAACACATTAACTATGTGACGCCTCTATGATTAATTCACTGACTATTAAAAAACAAAGTAACGCCGGCAAGACCTCTATGATTAATGCAATGACTATTGTAAACGGCGAGTAAATGATATAACAAAGAGTAACGGATCAAGAACAAGCCATAGATAAATCAAAGAACGCACTCTGTACTGCATGCACGGTAATCGCAATTAATATGATGAAGAGGGCAACATGTATGGGCTCGGTGACGGCCATGTCTACTCAGAAACGACGCACTGCCTCTGAGATCTGTTGTGAAAAAACAACCCAATCAGCTGAGCTCTTTATCGTCAGTGAGTTTGTAGGCGTGGCTGAGAATGAGAATAAAATGATGTATTTATTGTACCGTGAGGCCGTGGTGCCCCCTACAAGAAATAACTGAAAGTGTTAGTAGCGGGGAAGAGTTTCAAAGTTGGCAATTAGCGAACAGTAGCTCCAATGGATATCCACTCAAATCTTATCACATATCAAAAACATTAATGCAGACAATATTAATGGCTATCCTCTATGTCAAAAGAATCTGCATGAAAGATTATTATATACCATTTTTAATGGTTTATCTGCAATGCATACAAACGGTTTATCCAGCGCAAAGGAGATCATGCTAATGAATAGCAACGCAGCCGATTAACAATCTGGACTGCCATGCATATATCCACGGGGTTGGAGTCTAGGCGCTATGCAAGGGAAGCCATAGGGGCTCCAGTGAACATGCAGACACTTCAGATAATCATGCAGGCAATAAAGCAAAACAATGGATTTTTCTGGTTCGCTGGTCCATCAGACAATGGCTGGGACCTCCACGTAAACCAATAAAAACGTGCCAAGGTTATCAACGCTCCAATGGATATCCACGCAAATCTTATCACATATCAAAAACATTAATGCAGACAATATTAATGGCTATCCTCTATGTCAAAAGAATCTGCATGAAAGATTATTATATACCATTTTTAATGGTTTATCTGCCATGCATACAAACGGTTTATCCAACGCAAAGGAGATCATGCTAATGGATAGCAACGCAGCCGATTAACAGTCTGGACTGCCATGCATATATCCACGGGCAGCCGATTAACAATCTGGACTGCCATGCATATATCCACGGGGTTGGAGTCTAGGCCCTATGCAAGGGAAGCCATGAGGCTCCAGTGAACATTCAGACACTTCAGATAATCATGCAGGCAATAAAGCAAAACAATGGCTTTCTCAGATAATCTTGCAGGCAATAAAGCAGACAATGGCCGCTGGCTTGCTAAAGGCAGGGACTAGCTGCCACGCAGCCTGCCTTATTAGTCCCTGCCCAAAAGGGCTGGCAGGGACTATAGTA
Source organism: Pinus taeda (assembly GCA_000404065.3). Classification (NCBI taxonomy): domain Eukaryota; kingdom Viridiplantae; phylum Streptophyta; class Pinopsida; order Pinales; family Pinaceae; genus Pinus; species Pinus taeda. The sequence continues at coordinate 18,067 of APFE031239348.1, forward strand.
ATCGGTTTTCCGGACTTAGCATTAGTTCGACACTGAAACCAATAACTATTTTCCCATTTTAACCAAAGTTCCTTTATATTAATGAAATTCTTTTTTCTTCTGACCAATTACTGTATTTAAATTTTTTATTTTAACCAATCAAAGGAATCAAAAGAATCATGGTCTTATTTGGCCTCAAATCGAGGCATCCTTCATTTTAATACTTAGACTAATAAGTAAACTCGTCGTATAAATGTTCATATAAAATGAACGTTGGTTTAATGCTAGCATTAATCTAGCATTAATTTATAGACATTAAATGTCTGTAGTAACATGATATATCATGTATGAGAAACAAACTAAAATGTTTGACATGTCATTGCAGCTTCCGTGTCAAATTTGCAACTTGCATGAGAACCCAATGTTGCATGCTTGACAATTGTTGTTCACTTGAGAACCTGATCTGGCCATGGTCTTCCTTGTTTTAAACGTGACCTCCCTTTGTTTCGACCTTCGTGGTCGCTTGGTAAACGCTGTTGTTCCACTAGCTTTGTTGGTTGGTTGCTTGCAGGTCACCTGGTAAAGGTCCCAGATATGGAGTCGACTATCGACCTGGATGAAGCACCGTTCTGTGAGCGGCATCCTTTCCTCGGCCACCAAATACTGCCAACACCAAAATAACAAAAGGTAATTAATTTTAACGACTCAGAAAAAATCTGCAACCCTATTGACCTGTGGGATTCATCAGCTCCAAATTAAAATAACAAATGTGCCAGCGAGTAAATTATAGCTATTAATTGACCGCCATGGATACGGGAAAACAGATGCCTAAAGCTGCTAGCTGTGCATATTTTCAAATTCAATGAACCATTTTTTCTAGTAAAGAAACTGAAAAGTTATGTGTTACTGTTCCGCAGGTAGGGGCCATAGTAGTAGCATTCTTGGCATGTTGCTGCAATTTTTTGCTTGTTAGCTGGGGAGCTAGGTTGATGACTGAGGAGATCGGGTGCTGAGAAGCTGGTGTTGGTCACGGTGCTGACGAGATGGAGTTTGGACGTGAATAGTTGATGAACGAAATTACTATGTGAAGTGAGGACAATTAAAGACATGTGGAGGATGCAAGTGTTTATATGCTTGTGAGCCATGTGTATGTTTACACATATATTTCTTAGCGTCTGTTTTATATTCTTAATTTTTTTTTAACATAAAATGTTGACAAAGTAATGCTAACATTACTTAATTGAAATTGAAGCTTTCTGAACAATTAAACGGTGGCATAAAAAAGTAAAAAAATGGAACTGATAACCAACCTGATCAATTGCAGAGGGCTTTTTCCTATGGTGAAAAGTAGAAACTCCTCTCTACCCAGCGAGAACGGTGATTCTAATGCCCGTTTGCGTTTCCTGGATTTGAAGTTTTGAAACCAGCATTTCACGTTTTTCTGTTCAACTCTTCCGTAGTTCTTCAGAAGGGAAGTTATTCTCTCTATCTGTGCGATTGCATGCCATTTCTGTAAATATTTTTTCAGTTTTTCCTTTTGCTGCGGTGTTCGTTTCCATCTTATACTAACGTTTCACTGCTGCTGTTCTCTGCAGTCACACATTGAAAAAACAAGGAAGGGATCCTGCAACATCCTGGCACGCTCATCGGACAGATATAGAAGCATCTTATGCAATGCCCAAGATTAACCTACAACGTTACGTGTCACCGCTATCCTGCTTTCTTCTGCCTGGACGATTAGCAATTTGGAAAAATCATTGTAATTCCATAGTCTTCAGCCACTTCTCCATCATGCATTATGTGGTTATTTATCTTTGCCACGTCTCTGCAATCAAAATTATTTAATATTTTAATAATTTCTTAAATAGTTTATACTTCATAAATTATTAATCTATAAACTAAAAATAACGCATTACTATTCTCATTTACAAATTATTAATTTATAAATTAAAAATTAACACATTAGTACTCTGATTTACCCATGTTCAGTTTCTAGTTAACCTATTCTATAATAGCTTAAGCTATACATCTTAAGCCCTAGCTTCTCCGCTATAGCTTTTGGTTACTTTATTATGACTTATCTGGTTCACTCAACCTGCGATTTTTTTAGACACGTTGTAAGAAGGGAAAGCACATGAAACTAGTAAATATTCATACAACATGTGAAGCCCCTTATTAGTACCTTGCGTACAGGCTTATTGCAGACACCAGAATTATTTTGTTTATTTTGTTTATCAAGAACAAAAACAGTGTCGACTATCTAGACTACAGTCCTGAGAGTCTATATTAACTATAATTCCGTCTCTGGTTTACTTGATAGATTATAGTCATAATACTATTTCAGAAACAGTGTCGACTATCTAGACTACAATCCTGAGAGTCTATATTAACTATAATTCCGTCTCTGGTTTACTTGATACATTATAGTCATAATACTATTTCAGGTTCATTGCAGACAAATATATATTAGTTAATATACATTGTTTTATATGCTATTCTTCAGCTTCAATGTTGCTACCTGCGAATTTTGAAGTCGGCGAAATACGCAGAGGCGCAGAGAGGATCGTGGCAAGAAAATGGACCAGCCGAAGTAGAAGGTGGAAAAGCAGTTGCACGGCCTTCTCAGAGTGACCGCGCTCCAAATAGTTCTGCCACTCTTCCCTATAACAATCGCAGTAGCTATACCAGGAACTTGCAACTCCCTTTGGAAATTGGATGAGTTCTTGTGCTGTTGAGTCTAGAGAAGAACGGCGAAGAAGATGATGACTTAGGCCGACCTGCAGGCGGAAGAAGATGATGACTTAGGCCGGCCTCCAGGCGGAACCGACGACCGAGGAGCATTCCACGCCACGACAGGGTTGTCCTGCGCCACGTTTCGCTCATGCGATATGCTTGAGCTGGTGGTAATGTATAAGCCCATTCGACCAAGTTCCTCTAACTTATAAAAAAAATTGCTAATAATTACTACTTTCCCACTACTAAATTGACCACAAAGTTATCAGAAAGTCATGAAAAAATGTGTTTAAAAATTTTGAGTTAATAAATTGAAAAGTGAAATATCGTGATTACGATTCTCCGTTGTCATGAGTCCACCAATGTGATGACTCGAAAATCAGCACATCAACTCCTTTCAAGTAAATCCCATTCTTCCCAACAGAGTCCAGATGTATAATTCTCTTCTTCTCGTGATCGATGCTCTGCTGAACCAGAAATGGAGCCCACATAAACTCTTACTATAATTACATTTACATGATGCTAGGTTAGAATCACAATTGCAAAATCCGATAACCTCATATAAAAAAAAAACTTGAAACATCAGCGAAATTAATGGTTTCCACGAAGGTTCTCTTAATAATTTAGTGATTTTAAAATTATGATGTCTGCGCATAACGCTTGGCAACCTAAAAACATTTCTAATATATTAGGCCCTAAAGCCATGATCTGTTTCTTTGCACTGGGCAACTAGAAACCTTTCTAGTTTATCACTGCATTTGACCACATTTGACCACATGCCATTAAATGCCAATCCATGAATGCCGGTCCGGAAGTGCATATCTCTCATATGTACCTTGTCAATACCAGTCCGTATTTATATTTACCTGTAAATACATTGAGCCAGTTTATGGTTGAACCCCGACAGTCTCATTGGAAAGCTGCCAGGCATGTGGTTAGATACTTGAAGGGCAAAATTCATTATGGCATGAGGTATGCAGGAGATGGTTAGTTGTTACTCCATGGATTTGTTGATTCAGATTGGGCAAGAGATGCAAGTGAATGGAAGAGCACTTCCAGTTATTGTTTTAGTTTGGGCACAAGTATGATATCCTCGTTCAATGGGAAGCACGCGACAGTTGCACACAGTTTAGTTGAACAGGGTTGGATCAACTGCCTCTGCATCTAGAACTGGATCTACTTCTGCCGGATAAAATACAAACTTCTCGTCATTTTCACTTAAACAGCTTATCTATCGGATCACTGGTACATATGTATGTTTACAGGTTTGAATCAATATTGAAATCCATCTGTGGAACAAAAATTCTCCATATCCATTAATATTAATAACATGCAAATTTAAAACCCAAAATTACATGGCGTACATATATTAATACAATCTGAAATCTAAGACTGAGAGGCCTTTGCACATGAACGGAATTAGGTTTACAAGTCCACAACAAACTCCCAGTGAAATGACATTGGACGGTGAGCTTTGTCCAGATTGTTGCAGATTCTCATCGACAGAATGTACATTCTGGTATCTTTCCGAATCTTTTCGAATTGTCTTGCTAACTACCTAGTGATGTACTACATTTTTTACAAGGTATGTTGCTCTATATAGTGAAAGGACCAGGGGAAGTTAGTATTGTTTGTCTTGCCAGCTGGAAGAGATTCTGAGTTGGGGTGTTACAAAAGAGCTGAGGAGATTGTCACGTGTGGAGTTACAGAAGAAGAATATCCAAGATGATTAGATGTCCCTGCTGCTCAAAAGGAGGTCTCAGCTGGGGGAAGTGGAGTGCCGAGGAGGACATGATTCTGTCGGAATACATTCAGATTCATGGCGATGGCGGATGGACAAAACTCCCTGAGAAAGCAGGTGAATATCAACAAGTCCCACAGAAAGCAGGTGAATACAAGTGTAATAATGCATTATTAAATATCTATTGATGGGCTAAATGAAGGAAGATAATTCCTTCTGTAGGGCTTAAGCGGTGTGGAAAGAGCTGTCGATCAGGTTGGATGAACTATCTTAGTCCTGGAATTAAACGCGGAAATATTTCATCCGCTGAGGAGGAGCTCATTATTTTGATGTATGGGCTTAGAATTTGCAATCCAAATCATCTCAATCTCAGGTCAGAATTTACAATCCAATTCAGCTCAATCTCAGGTTTGGGGAATTGTATAATGAAAACCACAAAGTCAACCTTCTGAGATATATAAACATAATCTACAATAGATTACCCTTTAGCACTAAAATTCATTGATTCTATAGGTTAATAGGTTAATAAACTTAAATAAATGTAAATTTGAAATACTAGTATCCGGCGGGTCGTAAGGTCGGCGAGAATTTGATTTGAACAGGGTTGGATCAACTGCCTCTCCATCTAGAACTGGATCTACTTCTGCCGGATATACTGGTACTGGATAAGCTACTTGCTCTGGATCTCCTGCTCCTATCGAAGCTAAGTATGCTTATTCATATTCGATTATACTAGTGCTAAAACGGGTGCTACTTCAACCTGGTCGCTGCTGCGGTTCAACCTGGTCGCTGCTGCGGTTTGACATCTTCTCGCTGCCACACTGCTTCGATCTACTTCTGCCGGATATACTGGTACTGGATAAGCTACTTGCTCTGGATCTCCTGCTCCTATCGAAGCTACGTATGCTTATTCCTGTTCGATTGTACTAGTGCTAAAACGTGCTACTTCAACCTGGTCGCTGCTGCGGTTTGACATCTTCTCACTGCCACACTGCTTCGATTGAAAGCTTGGTCTACAAAGCAAAACAATGGCTAATCGCTGGCTGGCTTGCTAAAGGCAGGGACTAGCTGCCACGCAGCCTGCCTTGTTTGAATATCAAATTCACCACAGACCAGATTGTTATGTGGATCTCAATAGTATTTAGCATTGTATTAACATGGGATTTGATTTTTTTTCTGTACACCACATATTAATTAGACATAGAAATTGTATTTATACACAGTTTATCAAAGGGTAGGCATGACCACCACTACAACGATCGAAAATGGAAAAAGACTGATTCCGGAATCGGACAGAAGTGTTGAAATAGTGGACGACATTTAGGCTTCGCGGTATATCGGATTATGATCCCAATTTTCCTCATACCTCATAGCTGGGGCATTGATAAACGCAGGAGAATGTAGACAACATTACGCTACCTAACCTTGCCATCATCAGGAAGCGTCAAATCTCCGCTGTCGCATCAAGAACCGAATCTGCTTCAGTGATCTACAACTTGTAACGCACGGGCCCGTCAATAAATCAGGTTACGAGATGTTTCCAGAGCAATGGATTCTTCAATAAATCCCAGCCTCGTGTTTTCAGCAAGTTGTTATAACACTATCTGACATGGGGCTTTATAACACCATATAACACCAGCAGGGTGATGAGAGAGAAAAAAAACGCCCCCATATTATAAAGCCTCCATGGTTGATAGAGGAAAAAAACGGGCCATCTGTTATATGGTGTTATAAAGCCCCCATTGTTATATGGTGTTATAAAGCCCCATGTCACATAGGATTAACTATGCTATGGTGGCAGAAATAGGTTGGCTGCCGGGCAATAAATCAGCTTATCAGATATTTCCAGGGCATTTGATACCGTCAATTAAGATTGGGCCCGTCAATAGTATTTCCAGGACCATTGAATATGGATCGCAGTCTCTCGTTTACAGTATGCTGTTGAATATTTTTTAATCCATCCGGTCTTCCTTTTCCCTAAGGTCGGTATATCTGAATGATAAATCTGTGCAATAACGCGACGTGAGTGCTATACCGAGCAGACAATATCTTTTGCGAACTTAAAGTTTATCAGCGTTAATGTCTGAAATTAATGAACCCATGAAGAGCGTCTTTCAATATGACCCGGGTCGGTGCTGTCATTTGTATTTCGTGCCGCCCATCTCCGACTTTGTAGAAGCTTCACGATGGAGGAGATCTTCTTCATATTTAAGCATTGGCGAGGCCTCTCAGAGTGCACGAAGTGTGTATTGTTGTACTGTTCTAGTTTGTATTCTCGCCAATAGCAGATGGGTGTTTGTTATGGCCGCCCTTCATCAGCAAAACATAATCAAGTAGTGCATCAATTCTGCCCTGCTGAGAGCATCAGCAATCAACAAGTCCACGTGATTCGAAAACGTTGGAATCCAGAGTTGAAGTTGCAGTTTTATGGCAATGATGAGTCCATTAAGACTAAATTATCTTCCTTCTCGGCTGCAAATCATGCGAAGCTGATCCCTAGAGCAGATCATGCAGGAAAAGGAGCAGCATACAGCATCAAGGTTAGGATACCTGCAAAGCAACTGTCTGCGAATTCCCCCCATGGAAGTAAGGGTAGGGAAGAAGTTCTGGCGACTCTTCTGATACGAAAACACGGTGGCAGGGTTGGTCTGGAGCGGAAGGCTTGTTTTAATTCGTGGAGACCTTCTCTGGAGAGTATCAGCGAAGAAGAGGCTCAAACAAACAATCGAAACAGATAGCATATGGATGAAATATATAGACTCTGTGGTTCCCTTTACTTTGCATGGGACTACTGGTCATCAACTATGTGCGATTTAGGCACTTCCACATTTATTTGTATTGATTTTGGTAATAAATTGGTATGATTGTAATTCTACATTTTTATACATGTACATTCCAACAACAATTTTATGAATGAAGTGTATGGACTCGATATTTTATCTCAAATAACTTATTCTTATCTCGTTGAGGTGGTTATGTTCTGCCATGTTAGTTAGAACTGTTTGTTCATTTCAATGCATTTACCCATAACCATCGGCAGGAGATTAAATTTAGACAACAATACACAATCACTTTGAGCAATTTGAGATTTGTGACTGGTCTACCCCTAACACATTAACACTTACCAAAATGAACTTATATTTTAACACGTTATATATATATGATTAATAGTATAAGGTCATTGTGAAATAAGAGAACATATGATTGCGGATGATTAAATTAAAAAATACAAAGCATCATGTAGGAAATTATTTGATGAAGAGAGGGTTTCTAGCCGCGCACAACTTGCACATTAATTTATATATGGTATTTAATGGAATCCTACAGTATAGGTGTTGGTGTTGGTGCAGTTTTCTACTCCAACCCCAGTTTCGATGGTCCTGCATTACACTGGCATAATGTTTTTTGCAATGGATTGATACTTGTCTGGCCGGATTTATTGTTCTTATGGCGAATATTGATGGTAGACGTGTACCATGCAAACCCTTATCTCTCGAGTGGGCACTTGGATCATCTACAGTGTCCAAGTATCCCGAGCTTGATCGAACGGTGAGTATGCCAAGGGTGGTTGTGGAGTCACTCCTGCTCAGTGCCCAGTTTTCCGTCGTGCGTTTGAGGTTAGGGTTCGGAGCTCTGCTCGCTGACTTCCTAGCCATGATTTTTTCATGACTTCACTGCGGCTATTCCAGGTCAGACTGTGACCATACGGCTCTGTTGTTCAGTATCTGATGCAACCCTGTAGCCTCAACTCATCCTCTAATCCGGCCACTGTCTACAGGTGTAAATTTCGTCGGCCAGCAAGGAGGAAATGGGTTTCGGGTTGCGCTCGAACAGGTTAATTTCTTCTTTCATTTTCAGCTATGTCAGCGGGGTTACCGCTTACAGTTTTCTTGGCACTCAGTTGGATTTATTACGCTGCAGGTCTTCGACATCACAAGTTCAAATGGGTTGTTCAGCTATAGGTAATCCATGTTGCTAAATGTTGATCGTTTCTGATTCCATCGCTTTCTATTATTTTTCGTGACTGCAAAACTAAATGAATTCTCCACCTCTCGGTTGCAGGGCAAGCTTGAACTGGCCATCGATACCACTTCTCATCGGTTCCTTCGTTTTCGTTCCCAGGTTCTTCCTTCGAAACTTACTGAACTTATTCTCTGGTCAAGGGTTTCTTCAAAGCCCTCGTTCTGCTTCCAAAAGATACTAGACAGGTTATGGCAAAAGACTAGGCTATGTCCGACCATGAAGATGAGGCTTAGTGTGCCCAGACCCTGCAGAGCTTTTAGAGAAAAGACCCATGTATTTATTGTGATAGGGGCAAAATATTACACTTTTGTCATAGTTTTGGGATTGACTGTTTTCTTCGAATTAATCAATACAGAATGTAACCAAACCTCGTTTTTATGTTTGTAAGGTTTAACAGTTCTCTTTCTTTCTACGTTTTCTTTTCGATTGTAAAAGAATCCAAGCCCTTTTGCCTCAGCCGGTTCTCTTGCATAACCTCTGCTTTGAACTTAAGTTATGACGTTGTAAATTTCTGGTTGTGTTCTATTTATATTTGAGAAAATACTAGCTTCCAAGTATGGTTTCGACTTCCATGTGAGAAATCCATGCAATTGTTATTGGAATTGTTTCTTCAATGTCATGCAACTTTTATTCGAATTGTTTCTTGAATCCTATCATTTCATGCAAGGAATGGGTGTTGTTTTCTTCCAAGTTTCTAATATTATCACTAAATTTTGAGCTCTAGTTGGCTTCTTCTACAGTTAATTAAATAACACAGTACCTTCAAGGGTTTTACATAAGTTATGTTTTTCTTTAAGTTTAATTTAACATTGCCTGGTCGAAGAAAGGTCATGGGTAACTCGGGGACTAGTCTCTGGACCCTTGGGTTTTTAAATTAGTATTCGTGGTAACGGGACTGCCTAGGTGGAGCTCTGACTCGACACCTCTGGCTAACCATTCCACTAAAGTCTCTGTTACAATTATTTTCTGTGAGTATTGAAAGATATACTATCTTCTGCTTCGTCCCTGTTTAGCACTTAAAACGGTTGCTCTTCAGAACATTTTATGCATGTGACATAATAATTGTTTCGTACTCCAAATATGATGTAATATGATAATTGATGCAAGTTATATAATATTATTTTGTCCATATTCTTTCATCAACATTCTAGAAAAGAAACACTAATTAATCTTCTGGTTCTAAGCCTGCAATTCTTGAAGATTGCAATTCAACTAGAAGGAATGTTATTACTCGGGGATTTTACTATATATATACATATAGAGAACCCATAAGAAACTTATATTGATGGTTGTGCTGCTTCTTCAACTCCTAAGAAGACCAAACAGACCAAACCGCCCAAACAATTACAGTATTCAGTACTCAACCACTGAGTTAATCCATTCTGAACCTCAAGACTTAGTAGTCCAGCTCAACATTTCCTTTCCTCGTCTCAGGGACTTTCTGTTCAAGGGTTTTACTGGCTTGGTGTCTAGCTCAAAAACACCTCAGCCTAACAGGAATCTGCCTCTTACAGAAAACTTCTGTGGAGACTCTAATCCTTCACATTTTTCCTTCTCTTCCTTCTCTTCTTCCGATCCTCCTGCTAATCATTAGCTTTCCCTAGTAAACGAGAGGTAACAATTGTTTCTTAACTGAGGTAATAATTGTTTCTTAACTGTTTCAACTGTCTGCAGATTTGGAGTGCGTTACCTGGTCTCTTTTAAGATTTTTTCAAACACGCACATTTTTATTCAAGGTTATTTAAAAGTTCCACTGGGTTATTTCACCAAGCCACAAGTTCCACTGTCTCCAGATTGGGAGTGCGTTACTTGGTATCTCTGAAGATTTTTCCAAAAACACAAATTTTTATTCAAAGTCATTTAATAATTCCACTATGCTCTTTCACCAAGCCACAAGTTCCAGTTAATAATTGTTTCTTAACTGTTTCAACTGTCTCCAGATTTGGAGTGCGTTACTTGGTCTCTCTTAAGATTTTTCCATACACACACATTTTTATTCAAAGTTACTTAAAAATTCCACTAGGCTCTTTCACCATGCCACAAGTTCCAGCCAAACATTAGTAAAAAAAAATATTAAAATAATTCAAAATAAAAATAAGCACAGTAACTTATGCTAAAATAGAAATAACCATAGTAACTTATCCATCCTGGGGTGTTACCAGATGCCTTGACAATGCTTATACCACAATGTAATCTCCACCATTATGAAGCTTCTATAAAGTTCAGTGACCCTGTAAACTGACGGCCGGGAAAATTATTAGACACCGACGTCAACCCATTAAAACTCAAAAAACGGTGCCTACCGACACAGATGAAATATGAATTCTATTGTCTGGTCGTTATCGGCTCCACGTCATCTCATTGTCCATATCTATCTGGTTTCGACAAATAACTGACGCAATCGAAAGGGAGGCCACGCGAGAAAGACATATTGAGCTTTACTTTTTGTTAGTGTGACCCCATATACGATACTGACGGGCCGACTCTCTACAATTCCCTTCTGCCGAGGGAAAGTGGATTTAATTACATATGGATCACATAGATTCATCCTTCATCATCACAATTTCAGTTATTTTTGTTTTTCTATTTTCTTGGGAAGTACGATATCGGGAGGAGGGGGCATATCGGCTCTGTTACAATTTTACTGGTCTCCGAAGTAGTCTAAAACCTCATAATTCCAATCTCAGGTGTCAATTTCATCAGAAGGCGAGGTGTTTTACTCGGAATCTAGCCGTTTCAGTAATCTAACTAGATTATATTTTCGGGAATATTTTGGAACTCCTCCGATAAGGAGCCTCGGAGTTAATTGATTAAAATGACCTAATTACTATTCCACTCTTATTTTTATCCACCATATTTCAGAACATTTCTAAAATCTACCACCTTCGAAATGCTCATTTACTTGATAAAGGTAAAATCCATTTCCGATTCTCCTAGTTCAGTTTTTATCTAGCTGGCCGATTTGTTATTTCTTTTTTTTATTTCAGTGTGCATACTTACCATTATAACAAACTATAACGAATTTAATATAATTTATATTTAACAAACTATAACCAATTTAATATAATTTATATTTAGATTTAGAAACGCACAACAGCTTATAACCAATGTAATATAATTTATATTTAGATTATATTTAGATTTAGAAACGCACAACAGCTAACAACAAAGATGACTGAAATGCCTAAACAAGAATTTTCCATGTATGTTAACATTTTTAAAAGTAACATTGAAAAATGAAATTACTGAACTATTGGTGAAACTCCTAAAATCCAAGTAATTCTGATGCCATAAAGTAACCCTCCAATGAGATTTGTAAATTTTAAAATTTTAACTCCAATCCAAATATGCAGTTAAAAAACCATTTTAACTCCAACAAATCAAGATTTAACCTCAATTTCTTCAGCCGGATTATAGACAACTCCTAAAGTAACCTAACCTTGGAATGAGATTTTTAAAATTTTAATTTAATTTTTTTTGGTTTATTTTGAATATGAGATTTTTAAAATTTTAATTTAATTTGTTTTGGTTTATTTTGAATATGTTAATAGGGGCCTTTATCTAGAGTTTTAATTTAATTATCAAGAGGTATGAATATTTATGAATTTTTATTCTAGATTTTTTAATAATAGTTAATTTAATTATGAAGTAGTATGTTGTTGTTGTTGTTTTTTTTTTTTCTCTTTTTTTTTTTGTTTTTTGCTTTTCTATATAATACACCTAAGCACCCTTATATACACCTAAGTACTCATGGGGGATTTGAACCGGTGACTTATCGCAAGGAGTGTGAACCTATTGCAAGGAGTGTGAACCGATGACCTATCGTACGCAAGGGGTGACCTATCGGGATTTGAACCGGTGACTTATCGGGGTGACCTATCGGGATTTGAATCGGTGACTTATCGGAAGGAGTGCGAATGAGTGACTTATCATACGCAAGGGGTGAGCGAACCGGTGACTTATCGCAAGGAGTGTGAACCCGTTGCCTATTGTACGCAAGGGTTGACCTATTGCACGTAAGGAGTGGTGCAGCACACCCATTCACCGTCAATCCAAAGCACTCCGTGGGCGAACTAGTATGGATTTAATATTCATAAAATATTTTAATTTTTTAATAATATTAATTTAAATATTGAAGTAGTAGGGATTTTTATTCATAAATATATAATATTTTTTAATTTAATAGTACTTAATTTAATTATGAGTAGATGGATTTAATATTCATAAAACTTTTAATTCATCTTAATAATAGACGGATCAAAGAGTTAAAATTTATCTCAGAAATATTTTTTTTAATAGCACTTAATTTAATTATCAAGAGGCATGGATTTAATATTTACAAAATATTCTATTTTTTTTTATTAATAGGTAGATCAAAAGAGTTGAGAAGTTGAAATTTATCTCACAAGTAATTTTTTTAATAGTACTTAATTTAATTATAAAGCTGTATGGATTTAATATTTATAGGTTATTTAAGGTCGTGGAGGCGGCGTAGTGGTAAAGTCGGCCTCGCCATGATGGATCGGTCTTGTGTTCGTCGTAGCTTGTCATGTGAGTAGTTAGTCTAAACCAGGTCAAGCTCACTACCTTTTATTTGTTCTCTATTGGGAGAGCTGAAGGAAAATGGAGAACTAGGGTTTCTGACAAACCCTTCCATGACGCAGATTATGAGCAAGCAGCTTCTCAGTCCTAAACAAAACTATCACCAGGATAGGCTCTATGATTCTAGATGCAAAGGACAATGAATAGTCTGATGGGGGAGGCATCAGTGCCTGCCCCCAAAGATTACAGTCATGAAATCCCAACTGAAAGCAGAACTAAGAATGCAGAGACACGAGAGGTATGGCCTGTGAAACAGTAGGAGAAGAATGGACAAGAAGATCTGGAATGCGAGAAGGAGGATAAACAAGCAACATTTGGAAAACCAAAGAAAGCATCATCGTCCACATGCAAGCCCATTGCCACAGAACGACCCAAGATCGAGCTGCCTAGTCATAGGATCAATGCACAAATACAATTTATGAAAGATCATGCCATGATTGGCAAATTCATAGGTTATTGGCCAACTGAAAAAGCTCTGCAAGGATGGATTATCTTAGAATGGAAGCCCAAAGGTCATGCAACTCTACAGCTGGGCCCTAAAGGCTTCTTCATAGCTATCTTCAACTGCCTTGAAGACCAGAATCAAGTTCTAGATGGACGACCCTATTTCTTCAATGCAGCAGGTCTTTATCTATCAGACTCGATCGAAAGATTCAACCCAAATAAGGAAGATTCTACCTAGGCGCTAGTTTGGATCCGCATGTACTCGCTTCCACTGAAATACTAGGATGAAGACTCACTAATAGCCATCGGCAATGGATTAGGCAAGTTCATAAAGGCAGCGGAGGAAACAAAGCTTCGAAGATACACATCCTACGCATGGATCTACGTTTACATGAAGCTGGGCCAAGCACTCCCAAAGTCGGTAAGTCTACTGCACGATGACTTTGAATGGATTCAACCCCTTGACTATGAACATGTACCCTTCTGATGCAGGAGATGTCGTGCCCATGGACACCTCTTTCATGACTGTCCCTTAAACATGCCTCCTAAACCCAAAGAAAATGGAAGCAAGTCTGATCCAGAAGGATTCACCAAGGTAGCAAGCAGAAAAAGGCATACCAAAAAACCTCCCTCAGTACCCAAAAAACACTTCTCCAGCATCTGATATGCCATCCTCCAACAACAGGTTTGATATTTGGACAAATCTAGAAAAGCCTGAATTAGACACACCTGTGTCAAAAAAGTGAAGCTCTATTCCATCCACCTATCTGTCCCCCATGCCTATCCACTCTAAAACCAGTCATCCATTGAATTCTAATACCTCTTATAA
>APFE031239351.1:1207-13052 GCA_000404065.3 Pinus taeda
GGTGGTTTTCACCCACATTGGGTTTCCACCTTATATCTGGTGTTCTTTGATGTGACTGTCTGTTTTTCCTGTTCATGCTCATTATTTTATGGTACTGATATGCAAAAAATAATTCAAAAAGTAAATAAGGAAGATTTGGTAAAAGAACTAGATAATACTAATTCACCCCCCCTCTCAGTATTATTTTCAACAGATTGAGGGGCAGAGCAGGAAGCGCAAGAAGCTGAGGGAGCTTTTGGAGTCGCTTGGGGGTCGAGAAAAAAACTAGAGAGCTGAAAGTTGTTGAGACAGTCGCTTAGAGGTCGAGCGAACTTCTGATAGCTCATAGAGCTAGAGCCAAGAGCCGAGAGCCAGATCCAAAGCCAAGAGCCAGAGCTAGAGCCAGAGCCAAAGCCAGAAAGTCAGAGAGCTTCAGAGCCAAGGATAAGATGGTGTTCTAAGCCCATTGTGTTTAGTGTAAACTAGTGGAGTTGAGCGTGGAGCTTGTAAAAGAGCTTATGCAATAATCCCAAAGAGCTTAGTTGAGTTGACTAGAGCTCAAGGAGATATAGTCCAAGAATTTTGGGTGAACTCCATATTGTATTTTTGTTCTGTGTGTTTGTTTTATTGCTGCATTATTTACTGTCACATGTATTTACATATCAGCATAAAAAACCGAATTTAAAGTGTTGAAGAGTTAAAAATAAACACAAGTATACACCTATTTCAAGCATTATTAATTCCGCAATTGGTTAATCATAATATCTTGGGAACATTTAAGCTTTGGAAGTGGGAGAGGTTCTTGTAAGCTTGACAAGAAGCCTTTAGTGCCCCATTTTCAGATGAGGTGGTATCAGAGCCTAAGTTTGATTAACCCCACCTTCAAAGAAGGTTATATCAGAATGCTTGATTGACAGAGCAAAGATTGCTTGTATGGAAGGTGTTTAAAAAGTCAGAGTTTGATTGTATGCATGTTTGTAGACTGACTATTGTTTGATTTTGTAGAGGTGAAGGGAAAGCTATTGATAGCTCAAAGCAGGAAGAACAAGAAGAAAGAGGAGCTGAAGGCATTCTTCTTATTCCAAAGGACCTCAAGGAAATCTTTGAAGCACAAAAGGTTTGTTGCAAAAGGTTATTAAATAATATCTTTGTTAATCTTGTTTGAAGTTCTTTTGTTCATTGGCATAATGACAACTTCTACAAGTGAGTCCTCAAAATCTTCTTTCTTCACAAAAGTCTTTGATGAAGACATGAGGCATGACTTGGCCACCACGATGGATATGGTGAGAGAAATGTATGAGGATGGAAGGAAGAGTAGCATACTTAGGGATTTGTTGAATTTCATGGAGGAAGAGAAGTAGTTGCTTTCTGACAAATTGCAAGAAATGGAGAGGCAACTTCATCTTGCAAATGTGAACTTGAAAAAGATACATGAGTTGGAGTCACAACTTTTTGTTGCTAAAGAAGCCTTATTCAAGGATCAGGTTGAAGAAGAGGTAAACCATTCCTGCTTGTCTTCAAATTCTTCTAAGAATGCTCATATTGGTTCTTTTGAAAAACATACTAGAGGCATAGGTTCCAAGCTAATGTCCAAGATAGGCTATGAAGGAAAAGGCTTGGGTAAACATGCACAGGGTATTGTTGAGCCAATAATAGTTGAGGAAAGACCTAAGTATTTGGGTCTTGGCTATGGACAATCTTATGGAGAAAGTTTCAAAGCTGCCAGGAATGCCATTGAAATAGCTCCAAGAAGGAGTTGCATTGCAGGTTTTCTACCTCAAGAGTGTGAAGATTGTATTCAAAAGGAATGCAATATCTTGAAACATCATTTGCAGGATGCAGGTGTTCAAAAGCACACACTTGAACCCAGTGAGTTGTTCCTCACAGAGGAAAATGAAAGTCGAAGGATGATATTGGAAATAGTTCCATTGCATAGATCTTTTCATTCTAAATCTACTACAACTTGAATTGACTAAAATGGACTTTGGATGAAGAAGCTATCGTAGAAAGAAGATTGCCTTTGTCCTTTGAAAAATGAGGCATTTCTTCTAAAAAAGGCCTAAAAGGCTCCTTAAGGAAATCGCATTGCAAATGTGCAAAGGGGTGGAATTAAGGCCAGTGCGGAAGGACCCCTAATCAGCGATCTCTGACTCATTGCATCGAAGGCAGGCATGTATGTGATATCGGAACCCCAGACTTGCGATAATGTGATTGCGATAATCGGCGATCGGAGGAGCAAGGACATATACCCCCACCGATGCGATACGCGAGGTGCGATATCAGTGATCGGCGGATTGGCAGATCGGCAATCGAGTGATCGGTGATCCCCGATACAAAGGGTCATTGACACAGCATGATTGCGATTAGCAATCAGGGCTGGACCCGATGGGAATTATAAGCTTGATTACATAAAATTTGAAATCTAGGTTTTTCGGATTTTCTGTGTATTAGCGCATTTTTTTTATAAAACCGAAATACAAAGAAGTTCCGTGGTAAGCAGGATTTTAGGTGGGCCTTAGGCGGTAAGTAGTATTGAACGGGCTCTGCTCGAACCCATACACTGGCTAACATGTGGCATGGCACAAGAGAGAGAAAACCACCTTTTCAGGCGGGTAATCTCCATGCACATAAGCCACCCGAAATGGTTGTTAGCCATTGGATCGGAGATCACGCAGATCAATGATGGGCTTGCGACAGCCATAAAAGGGCAAACCTGATAGGGTTTGTAACGGTGATTTCATAATGTTTGAAGTCTGGATTTCACACCTGATAGTGTATTTCTTGGTAAAACTCTATGTATTGGAATTTTGCTCAATTTTTGGGTTTTCGCTTGGAGAAAGGGCCCAATTCCTTTGTAATAGCCCCTGATCATTGTGTCACGCTGTAAGCAGCCATTTTATAAACAATGATGCATTTGTAACATGCAGAACCACAGAGCCGAAATCCAGAGGGCCAGATGAAGAGAAAGAGGAATGATTATACACAGAGAAATGGAAAGGAAGCCGCAGAGTCAGAAGAATGCCTCAAAGAAGCCAGAGAGCACGATTGAGGGGCAGAGTAGGTAAAGCGGGAAGCGCAGGCAGCTGAGGGAGGATTTGGAGTCGCTTGCAGGGCGAGCAAAAAACTAGAGAGCTGAAAGGTTCTGAGACAGTTTCTTACAGGTCGAGCGAACTACTGATAGCTCACAGAGCTAGAGTCAAGAGCCGAGAGCCAGAGATAGAGCCAGAGCCAAGAGCCAGAGCCACGAGCCAGAGCCAAGAGCCAGACCCAGACCCAGACCCAGACCCAGAAAGCCGAAGAGCTTTAAATTCAGGGATAAGATGGTGTTTTAAGGTTATTGTGTTCAGTGTGAACCAGTGGAGTTGAGCGTGGAGCTTGTAAAAGAACTTATACCATAATCCCAAAGAGCCTAGTCGAGTTGACTAGAGCTCAAGGAGACGTAGCCCAAGAGTTTTTGGTGAACTCTATATTATATTGTTGTTATGTGTGTTTGTTTTATTGCACATTATTTACTGTCACATGTATTTACATGTCAGCATAAAAAACCAAATTTAAAGCATTGAACAGTTGAAAATAAACACAAGCATACACCTATTTCAAGCATTATTAATTCCCCAATTGGTTAATCATAATATCTTGGGAACATTTAAGCATTGGAAGTGGGAGAGGTTTTTGTAAGCTTGATAAGAAGCCTTTAGTACCCCATTTTTAGATCAATTTTTATCGATGACATACTAATTTATTCTTGGAATATAGAAGAACATAAAGAACATCTCCATATAGTTCTACAAGTTTTAAGAGAACATCAACTGTACGCCAAGTATAGCAAATGTGACTTCTTTACAAAACAAATCCAATATCTAAGGCATGTCATAACTAGGGATGGAATTGTTGTGAACCCAGAAAAAATAAAAACTATAATGGAGTGGCTAGTACCAAAAGACGCCGCTGATATAAGATCATTTATGGGACTCGCCGGATATTATAGGTGATTTGTTGAAAGCTTTTCCAAGGTGGAATATCCCATTACCTCTCTACAAAAGTAAGGGAAAACTTTTAAGTGGACCATGGGTTGTCAAAGGAGTTTTGATCAGCTTAAACATTTACTCACCACCACACCCATTTTGAGAATTGCAAATCTAAATAAAAATTATGTGGTTTGTACAGATGGCAGCAAGGAAGGTGTAGGTGGCTTACTAATGCAAGAGGGCAGGGTTATTTCCTATGAGTCTAGGAATCTTAAGGGGTACGAGAAAAAATATTCAGCCTATGACTTAGAGCTAACAGCAGTCATTCATGCATTAAAGATGTGGTGACATTACTTGATGGGTAAGAAATTTCTATTAATGACTAATCATCATAGTTTAACTAACTATTTTAAGAAGCCCACTCTGAATGCTGGCAAGATTGTTGGGTCGACTTCCTAAGCGAATTTGATTTTGAAATCAAGCACTTGAAAGTAAAATAGAACCGAATCGTGGATTCCTTAAGTCAGAAGGTAAACTGTATATATGAGGTTTCATTCAGTGACGTGCGAACTACATTTAATGAGTAGATTAAAGAGGCAACAATGCAGGATCTGGAATATAATTTTTTATGGCAGCAAGCTAAAATTTTGAACGACAATGAACAGCTGGGATATGAAGTAAATCAAGAAGATATACTGAATTATAGAGGAAGATTGTATGTACATAACCAGAAAAATATTAAAAAATTAATTTTAGATGAATGTCATAAAATTTTGTATGCAGATCACCCCAGATATTAGAAGTTAATTAATGCACTCAAAAAGGAATATTTCTGGCCTAGTATGAAGAAAGAAGTAGCCGAATATTTGGCTCATTGTCTGGAATGCCGGTAAGTGAAAGTGGAACACCATCACCTAGTTGGATTACTCCACCCATTGCCTATTCCAGAATGGAAGTGGGAAACTATTTCCATTGATTTTATAATAGGGCTACCTAAGTCTAAAAAGCATAATGATTCAATAATGGTGGTAGTAGAGAAGTTGTGCAAATCCACTCATTTAATACCAGTACAATCTAATTATAAGGCCGTTCAAATCTCTAATATATTCATGTAAAAAAAAAATAGGTTATAAGGAATACCAAAAATTATAATTTTCTACCGTGATGGAAAATTCACATCAGCCTTCTGGAGAGCTTTATTTGGAGGTCTAGGGACACAACTGCATTTCAGCACTGCCTACAATCCTCAGACGAATGTGTAGACTAAGTGAGTGAATCAAATAGTGGAAGATATGTTGCGAGCCTATGTAATGCAGCATCCATCTAAATGGGAGGAGTATATACATTTAGTAGAGTTTGTTTACAACAACAGCTACCATACTTCTCTGTAAATGAGTCCATTTGAAGTTTTATATGGACGTAAGTGTAGGACACCCTCGAATTGAGGCGACCTAGAGGATAAATTAATGTTAGGGCCATACATGTTAACATAAATGGAAGAGATGATTAAAAAAGTATGAACCAATCTAAAGGTTGCTCAAGACCGACAAAAGAATTACGTTGATCGAAAGAGAAGTTTCTGGGAATTTCAAGTTGTAGATCATGTATATGTTCATGTACAAGCCAAGAGAATTACACTGCAATGGAATGAATGTGCTAAATTGGCAACCCGATTTTGCGGTCCTTTCCAAATTCTAGCTCAAATTGGACTTGTGGTTTATCAACTTGCTTTACCCAACCATATTCGTGTGATAGTGTCTTTCATGTTTTTGTATTAAAAAAATACATATATGATCCTAACCATATAATCAATTGGCAAGATATACAAGTAAATCAAAAGAGTTAAATAAGAAGATGGCATATCATAAATAGACTGCAAGACTGATTAAATTTTTATTTTATTTTGTATAGGTCGAACCGGAAGGTGAGTTCTTGGTTGAACCATTGGGTATACTCTATAAAAGAGAAGTAATGTTGCAGAGATGAGTTATCACCCAATTTAAAGTGTAACGACAACACTTTGGGCCAGAGGAGGCCACCTAGGAAGATGAATAGGTTATGAGGGAGACTTTTCCAAATCTATTTCCAGTAGAGAAACATCGGGATGATGTTCAATCTTAGGGGGGGAGATGTGATGTCCCCAGTAAATGTAAATATTTAATTATTGTAGTTAAACAAACGAAATACTATTATAACTTGATATAATTAATTATTTTGATTAAATCTACATAGAAAGTGAAATGTCGTAATGATAACAGTTATATACATTTCTCATATGTCAAGTAGTTAGGTTAGGTGGTTACCTATCCCTAACTACTTCTTTGGAAATTTACTCCCAAGGGAGGGATCAAGAGGCTATGTGTCCCTAAGATGAAGAGAGGAAAAATATTAAAATCAGAGAACAAGAGTATTGTGCTCGAAAGACACACAAATTCAAGGAGCGAAGTCTGGTTAGGACTAGATAGTTGTTACCATTTAAGACTGTTAAGTCTTAAGGAGAAATCATGTGTGAGGATAACTCGGGGGGAGACTCGGGTTGGAATAGCGGGTCTCATGGTTGGGAGGAAAACAAGAAGGAATCTAAGGTCTGTAACGAATGTATGACATGAAATTTTAGCGACAACCAGATAAGTATATTCTGAAGCTAAACTAGTGAAACAATTTTCTAAATTGTAAGATTTATTATGCTAAATTAAAAGACAATTTTCTCTTTTATATTAGAGGAATTAATTTTATTACTCAGTTTATAAAAAATACTTATAGACTCATAGAACAAACTAAGAACAACGTATAACCTTGTAGCTAGGGTAGAGACCTGGGGATAATCTTACAATTGTAAGAAAGATATAGCTTATACACTTGTCCTTTATAAAAAAAAGAGATAGAATCTAAGTGTGCAAGTAAAACCGCATGGCCAATTAAAGCTTAGGTTAAATCGTTTTATATAAGCCTTAAACAGAAAAAAAATGTAATGAGCAAAATAGTACAGGAACAATCTGCGGGCTTAACACAGGAAAAGATAAGAGCCATATCACCACATTGTATTTCCTCATACATGAAATAATCCATTAGATCTATGTAGTGGAAAATTACAAAACCCTGATTAAAAATCACGCTAAACTATAGAACTCAACTTAAGCCCTCGAATAAGTTTATACATAGAGGAAGCAATTTAACAATGTTAATCCAAGCCATATGATATGAAAAGCAACAAATTAAACTCATAAATTAATGATATATGAAACAATAGACAAAACTCATAATTTAAGGGTTTCACCACAAAATGGCGGTCTCACAGAACCATAATGGCCGTGAACCTAGTTATCTTTGTTTACAATTCAAAAAATAATCACCTCTCGAGAGTATGGACCAAATTCGACAACAATTAGTACAAGCAGAGGTTGTTTCATAGCTTAAAGGAAAACCGACTTTGATTGACTACAGACGGAGTCTTCAAATGACTAAAGGATTTGGAAAATTCCTCATCTAAGACTAAACCCTTAGTAAACCTACTCGATTTGGCCAATGTATTCCCTGGTATTCTCTTTTCATGAAGTCCGCAGGGTTCAGTAAGTGGAGCAGCAATGCCAAAAACTCTAAATCCATTACCAAGTGAGAAGGGCAACGAAACCCTTCGGTGTTACTTAGATAGACAAAAACATGTAATATTAGAACTAGCAAAAGAGTTTTAATCCGAAATAATAACAGAGATATCAAGCTGTATATGTAACCAAAAACATGTTTCATACCTCATAGAGGGTCGATGATTATCTGGCAACACCAAGGTATGAAAATCGCACAGATAAGCAAACCTGTAAAAAGGGGCATTCTCTTAATTCCAATGCATAAAACTTAAAACATAATAGATGAAACCTCAGCACGATGAAATTGAAAGGGTAACAATATGAGGAAGGCTACCTGAGCAAGGAGTTTGACATTTTGTACTCAAACATGTTTCGCTTTGCAGGAGATGTGAAAATGCCAAGAAACCACTGAGAAAGCTTAGATCGAGGGTTTTCATTTCCACCACTAGAGATTGCAAGAGGACCATAGATATGAAACACTTTTCGAGACTAGGGAGGCCAGCTGGTGTGCACGTCGAAGACTCCAAATTCAATGTATACCTAGTCTAAGGCAGCCAACCGCCGAGTTAGGATAAGACAATATCAGTACAAATTCACTAATATTTCGTTTGTAAAGTGTAAAGCTCCGAGATTAAGGCTTGTTTGTACTTAAGAATAATAAACTCAAGTGGTATATGTCATAGCAAGTACCATTAAATCGTGCAACTTAAACCCCGATTCCATTAAAAGAAATTAAACTTACTTTGATGCTATAAACAATGTTAAGTTAAAAAATTTATAATGAGTAGCTCACAATTTATATTAGTTCATTATCCATATTTTTAATTATTATATAAGGAATCTATATGGTTATGTGACCAGGGCAATGGCGTGGGCATTGAAATTGGAGTTAGAAGAGCTGGTATATGTCTAGGGGAGGAGGAGGTGGTGAGAAGCGGATGGTGTTGGTGGCATAGGCGGTGGAGCCATTGGCCCTACTGATTAGGGGAAGGAATTGGAGGCGGAGCTAGTGGCATAGACGGTGGAGCCGTTGGCAGTACTGATTAGGGGAAGGAATTGGAGGCGGAGCTAGTGGCAGAGGCGTCGAGGCTTAGCCAAATTTTGGATTAGCCAAGCTTCTTTTCGAAGATCGGTGTCACCTAAGTACTAGAAAAATTGAAAAAATTAAATCAATAGACAAGATTGAAATAGAGAGAAGTTAGTTTCACAAATAAAATGAATACATAATACTTTATTCCACATTCTATCATCTCAACTGTTAAATACGTTTTGATGAGAGAATTGATTGTCACTCATTTTTAGAGTTGTATGAGAATATAAAAACATGCAGAGGGACTTTTGTTTATAAATTTATTAATGGCTAACATGGTTATAAATTTAATAGAAATTTTATGATTGTGTTTAAATTAACACTAATAAAATACATGAAAGTCTCGTCAATATATTAAATCATAAAAACATAAGAAAATGAAACAATGTCGGTCCACCAATGAGAAAATGCACATAAATCCAAATGTTCTTACATTTGGAGTCAATTTAAGATGTTTAAGTCATGGGATGTATCAAAATTTAATCAATTCTATTGACAATGGTAATTATATATCAAAATTATGGATGGTTGTTCGGTTAAGTTTTTTGGGCTTAGTGTTTATAAATTTTTCTTAATTTTATTTGGATATTATATATTTCAAAATTAAAATGTATTATTTTTACCATATGGAAATTTTTGGAATTTTACTAATTTGAAACTTTTGAATATTATAAATTTGGACTATATAATTTTAAAATTTTGAATGTTTAAATTTTTTTTAGAGATGTCCACATGGGGTAGCTCAAGTGGCAATGGTCTGGAAATGAAGTCTCACCGAACCGGAAGTCTTGGGTTCAAATCTTGGGCTACCCTTCCCCCATTGACGGGTACTTAATGGACATGTAAATTGGAGAGTCCCGCCCCAGCCTACAAAAAAAATGGCCGTGGAAATGAAGTCTCACCGAACCGGAAGTCTTGGGTTCAAATCTTGGGCTACCCTTCCCCCATTGACGGGTACTTAATGGACATGTAAATTGGAGAGTCCCGCCCCAGCCTACAAAAAAAAAAACTATCGAGATTTTTGTAACAAATGCACTTGGAAGTTCCGATAAGGTCTGAACCCGATTTGTTTCAAAGTTCTTATACATACAAATCACAACGAAATCAAATTTCTCTTAATTATTACTTCTTCATGTTCCCCCTATAATGTCAAACCTCACATTATAAATACAAGTAATTTCATTATATTTTGTTTTCTCATTTTCCTTAAGCATTATTTTTAAAATTAAAAAATTTTAAATGCTACACATTCCTATTAGTTTTATTAAAGTCTTTATCTTTATGAGTTATTGATGGCTTTCTTATTTCAGTGATCACGTGGGTTTTTGGGTAAGCTAATCCGTCAGATCAAAGCAACTAAACAATTTTTTGAGTACTAAAAATTTGTGTGACATCTACATCTTGAAGTCAGATTTTGGCAGATATGGAGAATAAGTGTACCTGTGCAAAATGGAGGGATTTGAGCCAAATCTTCTTAAAATAAGAAAACTAATTTGTATTAAATTATATTTACATAAAATGATCATGTGGGAATTTCAGATCTAAAACATCCATTAAATTTAAGGTTTTGTAATTTTAATATCAGTTTTGTAATTTTAATGTCAGTTGTGATTATTTTATCACAAAAAAAGTTATTGAAGTCACTAAAATTAAGCATCCATCAAAGTTTTGTAATTTTAATACCAGTTTGGGTTACTTTATCATAAATGCCATTAATTTTTTTAACTCTATGATGAAGGGCAAATCACCCTGTAATTTTATGATTGAAATTCATCCCTTAAAATAATGATTAACATTTACTAAATTTGGAAATCGATTTATTGAATTTAAAAATATAAAGATTTACTATACAACTTCTTCTTTCTTTTTTTTCTTTTTTTTTTTTTTTTTTTTTTAATGAACTTTAGTGTTTGACAAACATTTTAAAAATTACCATAATTAGAATTATCTGCTCCAAACACATCTTAAAAAAATACATGACTCATTGCCTCGTGGGTTCTCTGCAATTTCCTTCTCCATGTCGAGTATATTTCACGCCACTGGCATGTATAAACCTTCTTGGCTACATAATTCTAATGAATATTTCTAGAGGCAAATTAATGATGCATTGAGGTCAGATTCACAGATATATTTTGGTTTCATCTTCTTATATGACGTGGACAGATATATAGATCAAGCGTATACTCTGTAAAGTGTACTGCTTTTTACGCAACAAAATGGTAGATTTTTTTTCAATCTGAATCATCTAATGAATCAGGAAATTGAGACAAGTAGAATCATATATACAATAACTTTCCTTTAGCCGCTAGAAGTTAACAAAATTTATGTTCCAAATGGCATTAATAATGTCTACCAAATTTGGACCACAAGAAAATTTCCAAATTTTTTAAACAGGCACCTAGACACTTGGAAGTTTATCAACAATTTGTAGATACAACTTTTGCGACTTTACAATTTGTTTATACATATATATACGCCGAATATACAACCTTTGCTTTTTGAATCAAAATTAGTAAGCAAATAAAGTGGCTTTTGAACTCGTTTACAACTTTGTTTAAAGGCCTGGAAATTATGAAATGACAACTAATGATTGAATATATCACTGTCTCATCTAAGTAAAATGCATAATGCTTGAAATTTCTTACATAAACTACGCTTGCATGCCAATTGAAGTGTTGCGCATGTTTCTACATGGTTGTGCAAAATTTTAATTGCATTTGAAAAGACTTGAAAGGTTCGTTTTCGTCCTCAGATGCACCTCTGGTGTTTAAGGTTGAGCAGGTTAATTGTTCTAGATTCCCGCCCGTCTTCCACTATTTTGTATCCAAATTTAGTTTCAACAATCTCATCTTCCATTCCTTCCTTAAAATTATTCTTGTGCTTACATTGTGCTAATTTCCATCCTACATTGTCGTGACCTCACAGGAACCAAAGTCCATGGGGTTCTTGCCTCCCCAGTCAACGGTCACTTTCGTCACAAGCCTCCCTCCAATGTGCACCCGCTCCAACCTCGTCTCTACTATTCCCATAAGATCCATTCCCCACATTTCTTCAACCATGGACACAAAGGTTTCTGTGTTGTAATTCAACATTCGACAGGGATCGACCGAATTGCAAAGTACGAGTTGGAGTAGATGGTGGTGCCATTTGTAGTTGAATGAGATAGATAGCAGAAAAAGTGATGCAGTTCTTTCCCCAGTGAGGTGTGCCCCCATACTTGAGCA
>APFE031239362.1:516-20971 GCA_000404065.3 Pinus taeda
CGGTCCGGACCTTGGTTGGCAGCTCCTTATCCGTTTGGTATAGCGGGTCTGACTGGGGATAACGGGACCAGTTTCCCGATCTTGGGTGTGTGTGTGTGTAGAGTTGAATAATGCTGATCTAAGAGTATTTTAAAGCTAATCTAATTAAGATCTTTTAAATTTACTCTATGCTATTGTAATCTAGTGAGAAACAACACATCAAATCTATTCTAACCCGGGGTGTATATCTTCTATTATGCGATCTAAAAAGATTTCGAATGATAACTGGTAATAAAGATCATTCAGTTATCATAAGAATAGAAACCATTTAAGATAAACCACTTTGCATAAGAAATTAGGCAAAACAGTTGTGAACAGTATATCACATAATAAGCTATTTATATGTCAGACATAAACAATATGACTCCACCGTACAAAAGTGCCAAATTATAACCCATACATTCATGCAATAACATATAAATAACTGGAACTATAAATCACTTAAAGAACATAAGCAGAAATAGTCAAGAGATAAAAGTACCATTTATGACTGGTTCCACTCATAAGCTTCAAGCAACAATGATTTATCTCTCCTTGCTCTAACATCTACTAAGAGTACAAAAGTACAACATCAGTAGCAGATATCAAATGCAAACATTAATAAACCTTGATCCATCCATTCATCAAAACCAGCTCCGAGGGCGCAAAAGTGCATGTTCTGAGGACAAGTTTTTGACAAATCTCTGGACCCTTCTCTAAATGCCTAAGAAGGGTTTAAATACTGCTAGCTAATCAACTTGATTACATAAATTTAGGATCCGGTTTTCAAATGACCGTCCTTCTGATAAAGCAAACTATTTCTAAAATTAAATCTGACTCTGAACTATTTCTGTATTTTCTCCTTAGTGCTGTAAGCATGCAACATTCGACTGGGTAGAGTCGGCTGGTTGCCTTCCCCTTTCGTGTGTGCTATAAGAATAGAAGTAACAAGAGTTGGCCCCACTTTCTGGTAAACTATAAGATATTTTAGAGAATCTCCCGCTGACTGGCTATATACTCGGTAATAACTCAAATTTCCCTCAAACTGGTTCTGTTTTTACTATTTCAGTTTTTGTCTTTGCGAATGACTTGATGAGTCAAAAGACTTTACTTTCTGAACAATTCTCTGGATTGAAAACTGCCTCCGTTCTTCATTCCGAGCTTTTCTGGTGTGTAAGTTTCAGGTCTCTTTGTAATCATGCTGCTTTTGTGCGCCTTTGATTCTGAGCTTTAGATGACTTATCGACATCAGCGTCTGTTGAGTGATACTATGGAATCTATATTTCTATAGTATGCGGCACCCGTTTTTGAAGAGATCTCTTCTGTGTTCTCCGAGCATTGGCGCTTTCCCCATTTCCTTAGATGTTTCCTGCAATACTGCTTCATGTTATTTCCTGTTTTATAGTTTGCATCAAGAAAAAGAGTAATGGTAATAAAGATTGACATGAAAGCTTCAAATCTCATGTGTGCATAATTATGAAATTCACAGCGAACTGACTCTTCGAAAAACAAAAAGGTGGTCATTCGTACAAGCATTAATTTCCTTTTTTAAGGCACGCGCTTGATTTTGATTAATGGGCAACTTTCCTTGAATACTGGGCCGAGGGGAATTCGCGCTCATCGTAGATCGCAGATATGTGTTATAGTATCGGCTTATCGCAATATCACAGATCGCAAATATTAGTCATTGTGTGCTACTTTACGCGATGTTGCGATATGCGACGTCGCACATCAGCCGTCGTGGATTTCTTAAGCTTTTCATTTAAGAGTGCTTATGGTGAATGCGATGCGATGAATTTCGCATTGTTTCTTCATGGTTTGTTATGCTCATAAAATAAATGTTTTATTACTTTGTTGCGATAAAATTCTAAGGAAAAACAAAAATGTTCCTTGAGATGTTTGTTTGAATTTTTTATTAAGGGTACCCCTTTGCTTGGTATTATTGCTAATATCAAACAAAGAGGGGGGGTTGTTGGTGGCCACAACAACTTCAAAGAAAAAGCATGGAATTTCTTCTTAGAGAAGAACAGGAAGGGAACCTCTGATAGAACCATAGGTATACTAGGGAATGAGCCTTGGGGAGAGTTAGTTTTAATCATTCAAAAGTTTTTCACATGTGATAGAGGCCATAGTGTGGCACATCTTTACCATGTTAGACTGCTCCAACACATCAAAGGAGAAGTAAAAATTAACTTTCCATATTTCTTCTCCAAGAAGCTGATTAAGATGATAGAGACAATGAAAAATGAAACCAAACCAAAAGAAGCTCAAATTTATCACCAAGGAATTACAGAAATTCTTGTATAATATCAAGTGAGAGCTAAGGGTATAGTCTGGAAAGAATTTTGGTCCAAAATCAGCATGAAGAATAGGCCATAGAAGAGAAGTATAAAATAGTTGAGGAAACCAGACACATAATGAATTCACCACTTTATCCAAGAACTAGATCCAAAAAGCAACACAACACTGTCATGATTGAGAAGGAAGCATCCTTGATATCCACTCTTAGGAGGCATAGGATAAAGAGCCCAATAGAGACAAGTAACAAAGACCTTGAAGTACAGATTGTAAAGACACCTTCTGTAGAGAAACAAGTATGACATAATTGAAATATTGGAAAAAGAAGCATTGGAAAAAGACTCATACTACGACAATGTTGAGGCCACATCATTTGCAAAGGATACACAAGAATTAGAAAAAGAGTTGCAACTGAGTAAGATAAAAGAATGGATAGATCAATTAGAGATAAATAGGATATTAGAGAGGCACTTGAAGGAAGAGAACAAAGAATATAAGAAAAATAATGCAAAGTTGGTTAGGGAGAATGAAAAACTAAATCAGGAGGTAGGAAAACTGAAAAGAAAGAATGATCTTCTTTGCAAACATGCTTTCAAGTGGTTCAAAGACAAAAATATGTGGAAAAACAAGTATGAGAAACATAAGGTCAAGGCTACAATTTACAAGGAAGAACATTACAAGGGGATAGATTTTCTAATAGAAGCAGCACAAAAAGAAGCATTAGGATCAAGTACAGGGTTTACAACAGAAGTCAGAAGATCTAAGACGAGGAAGAAAGTATGAGGACATGCTTGTGAATCAGCAAGTGGGAGATGTTGGCCCTCGTTTTTTATCCAATTTTGCTTAAGAAATTACTCTTAATTTCTATATTATCCATCCATGTTCCATCATATACACAACATTTTGATGTATTTATACATATTTAGGTATATAAATTTAGTTTTGCAATTTTTAGATGCTTTTATGGAAATTGAATTTTAAGTGCATATTTTGATAGAATCAAAAATTCTCGTGATGGTTTCATGGATGTCATATTTTTAGGACACTTGGGCACAAGCTGAGAACATTTTTACAAAGCTTGGGAGCTACGATTGAACTAACTCCTATTGGTTCGATCAAAACAAGCAGAAACAGACCCAGTCAAAGTTGGTCAAATAGGACCAATCATTCAGGAAATCCCCAGGGAATAGGGTAGTTTTATGATTTCATGGGATTTTCCATATTCTTAGTGATAGGATGGATGAGTTCAAATTGGATAGATGGAATATGGATAGATATAGCTGTTAGAGAAATTTTAGATCAGTTTGTTTCATATTTTTCTATTTAAGCCAAAATATTAAAGGCTTATGATATGTAGAATTTTATAATTTCATATTGATACTTTTGAATACTTGGAGTTAATTTGAGGAACCTGTTCTATCTTCATTTTTCTATTCAATGGTGTGGATGATTGACTAAGTTTGCAGTAACTGATATTCTCTTCAAGTTCGCAAGGCAACGGTCGAGGGCCCTGTTACACAACATTTTGTCATTGTCCCTGTACTCCCCATTCCTTGATCCTACTGGACCTCTATAGTGAACCTCGCGTGCTTTTCCTTCATGAAGAAACTCCCATTGCATCCCTCTTCATGAGCACATAAATTCCCTTTTAAACCATTTTCCCTGAAACTTATGTTTTACCTAGTTTACAAGACCGATGCTAATGACCTTTGTCTTACCCGCACCGATGTGCAGAGATTAGCACTACTCTTCATGCCGACCAAAGCGACTGAGCTATGTTTCAGTCACACGGTCCTCTTATGGAAAGTTTTTGAAATTAGAACCAAAGCTTCTAGCTCTAGAAGCTCCGTAACAGAAGTTTGGTAAATGGTTTGGCCGGATGGGGTTGAGGATCATAGTTTGGGCTCCTTTCCCCTATAATGATGGAACTACCTCAAGGGATAAGTCCTTCTCCCATGAGAAGAGGATCCATCTCTCATCCATATTTCCTATATAAACCCTTCTTCCTAAGCACAAACTAGTGTGAGTGTTATAGTTGCAAAGTTTTGATTCTATTTTCAAGTAGACAAGCAAGCTATTACTAGTTGTAGCTATCTAGTTGTGTGAGGGAGAAGTGTGTTTTGGTTTGGAGTGAAGCTTAAAGGAAAGAACCTTTAAACTATTGTTGTTTGAATCCATCGTGGAATGCTAGTAGAAGTGTGTGGGAACCTGGTCTTGTCAGAGGAAGACTGCAACATCAAGACGAATGGTTGTAATCTCTCTTTGATATTAATAGATGCAACTATTGATTGATTTCCTAAATGTTTTGTAATATTACATATTCATGGCTTAATGTTTCTTGACTTGTTAAGTAGGTTGAATTACAATTTTTCTATTATCATGTTTGTTGTTTGCCGTTGTTTACTTGTTTCAGGAGCTTGAAGAAGGAAGCGAGAGATTGCTGGAGCGAACAAACAAGGACTTCATCAAATAGGATAAGTGACCAAGAGGTAGGCCCTCTTGATTGATTTTAACCTAAGGAAATCTTCCATAGAATGTATTTGTTGTGGCTAGACCCATTATTGGGCTGGAGGAATTCATTCCTATCCGCACTTATAATTTTACTTCACCACAAATTGGTGACTTCGCTGGGGATCCCAATCCTTTTGTTTGTTTTGGATTTCATGATTTTGTGAGAACTTTTCTAGTTTCACATTTTCCCTTTGGTTTGTTTCTTTTCTCTTACTTACTGGCCTAAGTCTAAAACACATAGTAGCAGATCTAGTCCCTGTGTTGAATTTTTTTATTTTTCCTTAGTTACCTTGGCCAGTGCACTTAATCTACTGGAAAAAGCATTGACGACTGTGAATTGCTAAGGAATAGTCGCACCGACCAACCTCTGGAGCTTGTTGTCAGTTAGGCAGTCATGTCGATGCTTGTAAGTGAAGATTAGGGCTTGACTCCAATCTTGGCCAGTGTGTTATACTCTTTTTTTTTTTACCTCGTGAGCCTTTTTTACTGTTTTCTCCCTGATTAGATAGCTACTTTTCATTTGGTTCTGCATGCTTGTTGGTTTGTCATGTTGCTATTTGATTGATTAAGCCATTTAGTGGCCAACAACACTAGGGCATCTAATTTGTCACCCATTCAGTAGTTTGTGAACTCACTAAGTTGGGTTGTAGGTGTGTTTACTCACATTTGTTTTTTGGTCCTTTTACGACTTTGACCTCTTTTTTCAGAAGCTTGAAAAAAGTTTCGTTTACTAGCTTGAACGTCTCTTTTTGGCATAGATTATTTTGCTGGCCTTGTTTTGCCAAAGTTGATGATTCATCGATCTGAATGAACTTCTCTTTTCGTTTTTTCATCTGCTTGAAGAGCTCATTGTCTCGAAAACTTTTTCATTGAAAGATTGTATGCAAATTTTGTTTCATTGTTTCATGAGAAAGCATGAAACTCTAGCCCTATTGCATAATTGTGTTATGAAATTTGTATCTTTTTAAAGACTAGAATTGTATCAACATTTGAAAAAAGAACATAAATTTTCATTTTGAAAGGACTAATAGATAAGTGCTTTTCAGGAAATTAGGAATTGGAATGCATTTTTCATTAGTTTATTTTTTGAAAAATTAAGGTAGTGAAAGATCATTTCATTTTCATTTTCTTGATTGTTTGCATATGATTGAGTAGTTTCTACCCTGTCTAGTGTAGGCATTTCATTGAATTGAAAGGGTCTTGTCTCAATTATTTGCATTTTAGGTTTTTTGAGTAGCATCGCTAAGACCTAAAAACTGAAACTTAACTCAAGATCAACTCTAAAATTAATTCAATTAACCTAAGGCGCATTTGACATTAACAATCATATCTAGAAGGTCTAGGCTAGAGACATGTTCTGACGTCTTTAAACCTAGTAGTTGTCATTAGCTTCAACATTAGATAGCACTAGCATGACTTTGTGCTCCCCGTACCATCGAGTATATAATGAGAGACCCCACTAGGCTGCAATCCTTTTATCCTTAGGAAGCCAAGTCGGCCACCTTGTGAACGTGATACACCAAACACAACATTCGGGGAGATTGCTTGCTCGTGCTTCTTGTTTCGCCAAGAGGTATTATGCAGTTCACGATTGCCTGGTAATCCTATTTACCTAAATAATCTAGAGCAGTCATTTGATCTTTTTGACTCATTAAATTTAAAAGATCACTCGAGCACTTGTCTTTTCGAGCTCGTTTCCAATCGAAAGTGATAGAGTCATCTTTGTTTCTTTCTCAACTCTTAAAAAATGAAAGAACATTAGTATTTTATGCATCTTAATAATTGATTGCCCACGATCCAAAACATCCTATTAGTCTTTTTGACCAAATCGTGATTTCCCTTAAAAGGAAATTTTAAAGCCTTGAAGTTATTTGTTCCATCGACTAAGACAAGGTCATCGTGGAAGAACCGTCTGGTTCACCCAATTCCTCTTCCTCTCCTTTGTCTGAAAGATTGTCTAAGGAACCATTTCCTGAGTTATCAGAGTCACTTGAGGACCAAAATGTTGAACTCACAATTTTTTTGAGTGTTCAACCACTGTCATCTCTTCCTCTGCCTACTTTTGATTTAGGGTCATCTGCTGATCTTGGCCCGGAATCTCCAGACAATCCCGTTCAAACTCCAAATAACTCATCGACCACTGACTGTCAGCTTGGACTGGTTATCTATCCTCTAAACCATCTGTTTGATGTTGTTGAGATATCACCGCAACGTCCCTACAGTCCGTACGACCAGTTGTGTGTCCTTTGGAACTATCCCTCAGTACACATTCGGCCATTCATTGTCATTTGTTTTCAAACATGGAACTCGAAGGCGATTCTCCAGTCACATCTCTGGATGAGTACAAAGTTTCTACTCCACACACTGTTAAGGGGGAAGAATTGCAATTGCAGTTCCCTCTCGAGGGTTTCCCTTATTTAGAAGGTATTCCCTCTAGTTTTCCACCCAACTATGTGTCTTTGGGGCACTTAGTTTTAGGCACAACTAGTGTCTCATCACTCTACCATAATCCTGTATGGGTGTCAGGCATCAGGCCTATGTCAAATTCATTCATCATGAACACGACTTCCCAACAGGTTGTTACTTCAATCCCGATGCAACCCACCTTTCTGAATACTCTTGTATCATCAATTCCAGTTACACGTCAGTCACAACTGGTAGTTTCAAAGATTGTCTCTGTCAATTCCTCTGTCCCATTAGTCAATGGCCAGATTGTGCCACTGCCTAGGGGGAAAAACCTAAATTTCTCCATGGTGTGGGTGCCACTAATGTCAGCGGCTCGCAAGCTCACATGCTTGGTACGAACCAACCCTCTTATTGGTGTTTTCTATAACCCTGTTGACCCTATTGGATCAAGCAATGTCTAGTACCAATAGGTTTAGAATCTCGTTGGTCTATCTGGATCAAGCAATGTTCAGTATTAGCAACCCTATGGGGCTCAGGTCCAATATCAAAATCCTTTAGTTCCATATGGTTCTTAAGGACTGGTTTATCAACCTTACACCCTCCAATCTAGGTTGTACATCTAGCCTGGCTATAACCAGATTCAGTCTGGTAATTTCTCGGGCACTGTTCAAGTACCCTTGCAACAGCAAGGACAACCTTTACAACAACCAAGGTAGCCCTTGTTACTGCAAGGAAAACATTTTTTGCAGAAAGGGCCCTCTGTGTAACAGAAAGGGAAAATTATCCCACAGCAAGATCACCTGGAACAACTGCAAGGTCAATCCTTACAATAGTTGCAGCAAGCTGTTGCACAATAGCAGATGCAATATTCTCTACATACCTCTCAACCCATACCCTCGCAGGGCTAACCGTTGTAAACCCAGAGACAAAGTTTGCAACTGCAAGGCTAGCCCTTGCAACAAAAAAACCAACTAGGGTACCAACAACCCTTGTATACACACCAACAAGGTCAACCCTTGCAGGGGCAAGGTCAAGGTCAAGTCATGCAGCAGTAAGCCCAGAATCCGCTTGTCCTAGGTCAACAGGTTCAAAATCTTGCCAGCCAACGGCACCAAGTACAAAACCCCTACGTCTAAGGGCAACAAGCGTATCAACCTTATGCCCAAGGACTGCAAGTCCAGAACCCTCTTGTTCAGGGACAACAGATCCATCAACCCTATGTTCTAGGACAACAAGTCCCATATCCATATGTCTAAGGACAACAATCTCATCAACCTTTAAACCCATACGTTGTCTATCAACAACCTATGCCTGGACAATTTCAAGGTATTCAAGGTTAGAATCCTTCCTATGGTCAAGGCAATCTGCAATGGGGGCAACCTCAGATGCCATATGGCCAAAATCCCCCACTGTGGGGCCAAAATCGTTACCAACAGGGATGGGATCCTCCTTATGGGCCTCCCTATCGACCTCCCATGCCTTTTAACACTCAATTACCTTTCTTGGCTACACTCAAGTTGTCAGATGTATCACGACTTACGAATGATCCAATCCTTCATTCACCATACTAGCCTCTGGTGTCGTCCAAGATACTGTTGGGACTCGCAATTGATCAGTTTTTGACCCTATCTTTTGCTGTATATTTACCCTTTTTGTAGTAATAAGCAAAAGCCTTTATTTCATAAGGATATATTAAACCCAAGGTATGGAGTGACCTTCCGCAAATCTATATTTATTTGTTTATTTCATATTCGTAAGTATCTTTTCACTTATCTATGGAAATGCTGACTAGAATCGTTAAACCACTGTCATAAGCTTGCAGGAGTATAGTGAACAGTTGCTGCAACACGAAAAACAGCAACTACGCAGTTGCTGCAACACGAGTAACAGCAACTGCGCAGCTGCCACAATATCAGCAACAATAATTATCCAAAGCAGCTATTTTGTAGCCACGAACAACAGATGGCAGCTGTCCAAAAGATGATGACGTGGCATAATCAAGCGGAAGAATAGAGAAGGAGCATATAGTCAGCATGAACAGCATGGGGAAACAGCGAAGGAAATAGCAATCCCGAGAAGACAATCAGTTATTCACCGTGTACAGCCGAAGCTCCAGAAAAGGATGTATTATCATGTGGTTGTAACAGCATTCTAATTTGCTTATTTTTAAACACACAGTATTAACTGAAAAGCTGTAATATTCTATTGTAAGTAGATGTCTCCTCTATAAAGAGGAGACATCTACATGAAACGGGGGAGATAAATGGTCAGTCAGTCTGTAATCAAGTTTTGAATAACATCAACAAGTCTGAGTTCGATTGTACTCAATCTTTTTGGCATATGAATATAAACTGGTTCTGAGCACTTAAATCTGTTTCCTTCTTTTCGGGGAATCTTGTGAGAAGGACTGGGCCCACCTTCCTCACAAGATTCACCCATTTGTTTTCTTGTTGATTTCGTAGATGTATGGAAAGTTCTTCTCAGCATTCTGTGTGGATTTAACAGTATTACCTCTGGCATTCCTTGCTTTACAAGTACTCTGTTTCATTGCTTTTTGAGTTTGTTTCTCACCGGTGAATGAGAGTGCTGTGTGTGTTAGCACTTCTGATAACAGAGGCAGGGGCTGGACGTCCCCATCAGGAGGACAGGGTCCTAGTCCTCTGACAGAAGGACATCCATTATTTCATTTCTCAGATTTGTAATTCTAACTAGTTGTTTTCATTTTAAGGTACTATAATGATATAACATAAGAAGTACATATGCTACAGCTTTTGGTGCTTTTTGGGTTTTAAGTACATACAGTACGCATTGCCTTTGAAATAAAAGGACTTTCCCTGGTCGATAATTAATGTGGCACTTGAATGTTAATTCACAACAATTCAACTAGCCAACAGATACCAAGTGATTGCCCAAAAATCGATGGAAAAGCTAAAGAATATCCTCATGCCCATGTGATAACATATCACCTTTGGTGCTCGTCAAACTCACACGTGGATGATTCCATTCATCTTCATCTTTTCCAATGAACTCTCACGTGTGTCGTAGTGAAATGGTACATTGAGCTACCTCAAAGTACTTTATATGACTTTAATTCATTAGCCATGGCTTTCCTCATGCATTTTTAGTTGTCGGTTCGCTATGAAACTGTCACCTATTTGCTCACATCTCTTAAGCGAGACACTGCAACACACATCTCTAATCATATCCATGAATAGAGACGTTGATGTCGCCTGATCAAATTCGAGATAGCTAATCAGTTGCTCACTGAATGGTTTACCAAATCATTTGTAGCCCCAATTGCTCGCGATATAGCTATGGGTGGATGTGTCACTGAAAAGCAAGCCATTGCTCATCCCCAGTACTTAGATCTAGTTTACTCTCAGTCTAGCACTTTATCTGAGTTGTTACCAAATGCTCCACGACCATCATCCAATCCCACAGCATTAAAGTCACCAGTTGTTCCTCCCATTGATGGAGTTATTGGTTCACTATCCCAGACACCTACTAAAACTTCTTCCAAACAGGAGTCGATCTCGAATCCCACTCCTAATAGTTCATCTCAGAATCCACCTAGCCCTGGTAAAACCTGAGAGGTCCATGTTATCCAGTCTACCACTGTGAACAAATCCTCGAAAGGG
Source organism: Pinus taeda (assembly GCA_000404065.3). Taxonomy (NCBI): domain Eukaryota; kingdom Viridiplantae; phylum Streptophyta; class Pinopsida; order Pinales; family Pinaceae; genus Pinus; species Pinus taeda. The sequence goes on from APFE031239362.1 coordinate 11,388, forward strand.
AAAAAGAAAGGCAAAGGCAAAGCTAAATCTGATGCCCCGAAACAGGGTCCTCCCAAATTGTCTGTTGGTGAATCTTCGTAACAGAAACCTAAGTATCCCTACCTCATTTGCGTTTGCGAGGAAGATCACTACACTAAGGATTGTCCTCAACGATATAAAGTTAGTCACCTACTCAAAGGGACCCCTGCTGTCCTAAAAGAGTCGTTTCCGTCTTAGTAGACCCAAATGGTAGACCAACCTCTATCCGCTTCCTCTAAATCTCAATTGTTCATGATGAGCATGCATATTAATGTGGCTAACCGATGTAAAGAATATCAAACTCTAACTCTGACAATTGGGAAAGAGAAAGAAGCTATACCTTCTTATTCTACCCCGATTTGTCACCCTCTGCAAATTGAGCACCATAACCTTGATTCTACTACGTGGCCACCATCTCGAGGTGTACTACGCAAATCCTCGTATAATCCCAATGCTTAAGCCGCTCAACACTACAATATTGTTGAGGATTTGGCTCAGGCGTTGTCAGCCATGTTGGCTCTCGAGGTACTCTAAAGCTGCCCATTGCAGTGAAAATATTTATTGTCAGCTATCGGGGACATCGATCCTGTTAACACTCGAATCTGCCTTAGGCTGAAATAAGGCAAGACTCAAGGCCACATCAAACCACGCTCAGCCTCATAGCTAGCCCTACGAGGACAAGAGAGGGCTCTCTCCGGGTCAAACTCGGCAAAAGATAATCGAAAAGGCTTGATATGACCGAATTGATGACTGATTTTAGGCTAGGTATTAAGTACAAAGAGTTTAGGATTGATTTTGTATGATTTTGTTGAAATCAAGGGAAAGGCAATTTTGGGTGCAGGGATGAGGCACAGTTTTTGCAGAGGTCCACTTGAGGCAAGGTAGGCAATTGTTTTGATGCCTTAGAGTAGGTGATATGGATAGATCAGACTGGTGAGAGGCTAAGGAGAGCAAGGGGTCTCAAGGATTCTCCTTAAACTGAAGAAAACATAGAATATTAAACAAATTTAAAGGCAGAGCATAGCAATTTCATGGATTCTACCTTAACACTTCATTTGCTTAATAAGAGAAGATTCAATAGAGATAATTATGCACATACACAACTTACAAGTACTAAAATAAACACACCATCAAGACATAAAGCCACATGGATCCCAAGTAGTGCTGCAAAACCCTGGTCTTTCCTTTGCCAAAAACGCTGGTAAAATATGTACAATATAGTCTTAAAACTATCCCAAGAGTCTAACCTCTACTACTGAATGAAAACTTACATATATAGACCAAGCTATCCTCATTCCCTAACCTCTAGGGGTCGAGCTCATCATCCTAGGAGCTGTTTCAACCAATTCTAAACTGAGCACTACAATCTAGGCAATCAAAACAACTTGCCTCTATAAGCTAGGAAACTAATTCATTCATTAATTTTTTGCCATTTTATGAATGAATCTTCTAGAATAGGTCAAAAAGTGTCATTTCAACATGAAATTACATCAATTACATCAAAGAGGATGAAAAATCCCACCAAAAAGTCAAAACTAGTCAATGTTGCGTTTTCCTGAGCTGAAGGTGCAAAACTGGCAAATTTTCCCAACGCGTAGCGCGCCTTTCAGGCCACTTTTGAGACACTTCCCAGCATCCAAATGAGGTACAAGTGGGCTTGTTGGAAAGTTTTGGATGTCTAATCTCCAGCCCAAGTGGAATTTCTCAATTTGGTGGCAATTTTCCCCTCCAACATTGCAATCTCCCAAGACTTCTTTCTGTGTGTCCAAAAAGTGACAGAAGGTCATTTTTTTGCTTGTTTTTTGACCTTTTGGGGGCTCAAATCTCCATGAAACTTCTTGGCAGTGGCTGAGCAAGTGTATTTTTCCATGAAAAATCCAAAAATGCTTATTTTTTGTGAAATGGACCTCCCCAACTTAAGGGTAGCGCGTGGCGCGCTACGCGTTGAGGGCAAAAACCTGTTTTTGGCACAAAAAATTCAAAATTGACCAAAATTGCTCCAAATTTCCTGAATTTTCAGCTGGAGGTGTATCATTGAGCACCATACTCCCTCAAGGTGGCTTCAGCCAAAATCTGAAGTGGATCGGGCCTTTTCCTCCATTTTAGTGCCTTGGCCAATCGTCCTTTAAGTATCTTCATTTTTGCTTTGCACACATGCATGTGGGCCCAATAATGATTTTTCATATGTCGAAGCAAATCTTTGTCTCTATTGGCTTTCACGAACAACTTTTCCAAGTGAGAGTTCACCTGGATTAGCATTGATTCCCGATCAATAGGTGTCAAATCACCGGGTCTCCTACGGGCCAATTCCCGGTCTTCACGAATCTTTCGCTACTCATAAAGTTCATGCTCATCTTGCAACTGTTTGTTGCACTGCTCTAAGTAGTTAATCACCCATTTTTCCATCTGCAATTTCTTGTGCAGTGACTCATTCTCGGCCCTTTGCTCTCGGATGATCTCCTTGAGCTCTGAGGTAGGAGAGCTAGCATCAACATCAATGACATCTGTGTCCTGGCCTCTTGAAGGACCCTCATCAATCATGGGCCTCTTGCCCCTATCCTGGACCTATACCTATGCTAAAGAAGATGGTGAGACCCCTTCCACATGATGTGGAGATAATACTCGTTGTGCCGATGAAGTCAACGAGACCCCTTCCACCTCGAGTGGAGATAGTACTCATCGTGCAGCTACAAATAAGGCTCTGGGGCCTTTCTGATATGTCACATATGCTGGAGCATCAACATGCTCGGTCTCATGAATGTCAAACTGCTATGAAGGCCCCCCCTCATCATGGAAAATCTTAGGAGGTGGGTGTGGCATCGTGAAGAAGTCGCGAGAAATGAAATCCTCCCATGGAATACCCTGCTGTGCCAACTGATGCATCACTATGATCTTGATCAGTGCATAATGATATATACTTTTGAGTTGCTATGCGGGGTTCTTCCTTTGCACTACGGGCACCATCTTCTCTATATTTCGGCACATGAAAAATGGAATGTTCATCATTCATACCCGGGTAAAATGCATCAACAAACGGATATGGTACGAATATAAATGTGAAAATCTGCCCTCACAAGTAAAATAGCGCATAATAAGCCTCATCAAGGGTGCATACTCCTCCCTTAGGAATCTGAAAGGAAAAATAGTAGTAAGGTGCCTCATGCATCCGAGTTTGATGTATGGTTGATAATTAAATTTGTCTAGCAGCTTGCGCTTGGTCCACTCTTCCCCAACATTTGGTATCCCGGTGGCTTGAGCAACAATTTCAGGTGATAGGGTGAAATCCACTCCTGCAAGGTTCACATGGCCATTGTGCAAATGTATGACAAACAAGCAGACCAGTTCTCTATGGTGTTGAATTTGTGAGATCCTCTCACAATATCCAAAGCATGATTGATACTGAAAACATGACATTGCAAGTGGACAGGCTTGCAATTGAGCCAAAGAGGTGGGCTCCTCCCTGACATGCCGACCACCTTTACCACCCTTGTGATGCCTCCTTGGCACCTCTATCTCCGGCGTTGAATCACGGTCATCACTCTGTTCATAATCTGATTCGGTTTCTGACATGGTTTTGGAGGCAAAGTGACTGAAATGTAATGCTGACTTTGCACCCAATGAACTTCTGTTTGACTTTTTCAAATGCTGCAATGTGCTTGAGAGAAAAATCGATTTGATGGCTTGCTGGCAATTTGTTGAGCAGAAAACCCAATGCGTAGCGCGCCTTGCCCAACGCGTAGCGCCCCTCTGACGCGTAGCGCACGTGCAGAATAACACTGAGAAAAGCTCCCTGACACGTAGCGCGCCCTTCCTGACGCGTAGCGCGCCTCTGAAACTGCCCACTTTGCTCAAGAACTCCTAAAATCGCCTTTGCAAGGTTTCACTTAGCTTGTGAAAGGAAAATGAGTTACTAATGAAGATTGATGTGCTTTTATAGGCTTCCTTTAGATTTTCATTTGCCCAAAACCCACTTTATAATGTTTTGAATGCTGACACTTTTTGAATTAATTGGCTCTGACTTTTGGTTTCTTTTCTTTGAAAAATTGGTTGAAATGATGATTTCTTCTGAAAACTTTTTGCAGGGATAGCTTCTAAGGTGCTTTGGCAAAGGAGACCAAGGCTGCACTTTGACATTTGGAGAGTTTGAAATTTTGAGAAAACATGAGATAATGACCTTTGTTTTGCAAAAACAGAGTTTTGAAAACAAGGTGAAAATTTAGCTGTACAATAGTGAGAATTGTTGAAATGATGCTTTATGAAGGACATCCCTCTGGCCTGCTGGTCCTTTATGACCTATCAAGACAAAAATTGACTCAACCTTAGACCTAAGACCTCAAAATTTAAAACAAGATAAATGACCGTTTGAAGATTTTATTCACTCAAACAAACCTGAACCAACAGTGCCAAACAGGAGGGGAATAAAAGACACAAACTCCTCCAGCAGAGTTATGGCATGCCTAACGGAATGCAACATGATCACACTGATGGGACACCTAAACATGAAATGCAAAGAGTTTTGATCTCTGGTGGAGGGCTACTAGACCAACTCTAACATTGGCTCCAAGGGGGATGGTAGCTCCTTGGAGATGCTAAGAACCGCAGATCTCTGGAAGAGCTAGACAGTGCCTTCGTCCATTGGGTTATGGAGTCATTATTTGAACGGATAACACAAAACCTTTGACACATTTATTGAATGAAAACTTGACTGAAAAATGACTGAAACTTAACTGAAACTTGACTCAAACCGACTCGATGACAAATTGAAATGATGGAAAAAACTTGACTCTAACAAACTAACTCAAGACCTAAACTTAAAATTTAAAACTTGATGGCAGTACATAACCGCCTATGTTTCTTACAAGACAACATACCATCAAACTATATCATAATGCCAATGTAACCAATCAAGGAGATGCCTTCTTGACTCATTCTCCCAATCAGATCTCATGATCAACAATAGATACTGGTAACTGGGTATCCAAAAACATAGCTGACCATGATCTCCTTCATCACTGAACACAACAATAATCACTTTCACTGCTGACTATAACAAATCTGCCATTGGATCCTGAAAAACATGAAGATTTGCCATTGCCACCTCCTGCTGAAAGAACAAAATTTCATTTGTTTCAAATTTTGATATGTCTTCATCATATGCTTCGGTAAAAGTATGCTCATGGGCTTCAAAAAACTCTGAACAAGTAGATGAGCATATCCCCTCTTGTAAAAACATTTCAACACATGAAACATATGAAGAATCTGATAGGTAATTCTGTATGCTATGATCTTCTGTAGTCTGACAATATGGTAGGTCATCTTCATATGATATCACAACCAAATTATCAAGTTCCTTATTACATTCTTCAATCATAAGGAAAGAAACTTCAACTGATTCTTGAAGTGCAAAAATGACATTTCTATCATCTACCATAAATTCATCCAAAGGAACTTTTTCACTTACTTGAATGAAGATCTCATCTTGCTTTTCATGAACTGACTGAATTACCTCCTCATGCAAGCTCTGTTCTGATGGCATGAGAACATTTGGATCAAAAACTTTGTCTATGATCTCAACAACAAAACTCTCCTTTTCAGGATTCAGCACAAAGTATGCTTGGTCATCACAATCTGAATCTAGAACTGAAATAGCTGACTTGACATTATCACATTCTGAAATGAAGCTTGACTTTCATGCATGTTGTCTTCTTCTGTGGGCAGATCTGAAATAACATTCTCCCTTTCATCATTTTCAGCCATATGGCACTCTTCAACCTATTGATATTGATTATGCTGCAAAATTTCCTGAGCATCTTGATGGGAATCCTCTAGGTTCTCTTCATGTTGCTGAAATGGTTTCTCGTACAGTGCTTCCATGATCTCATCGTCCATAAAATTATCATCTTCATAATATTGCTCAAGGCTTTCAATAAAAGTAGAAGCATGTTTGCAACAGTCATGAACTAAATTTAATGATGGATAAGATTCTTGATATCTTTCAATGAACATGGCCTGAAAATCTTTTAAACAATAAATACAAGCAGGCGGAAAACTTTCATACCATGATTGGGCTTCACCTTCCAGAGTGGCCAGGAATATCTTCATTAAGCAATCTTCAGGAAAATCAACCTTCAACTTGCGAATATGCATATGAAATCTAACCAGATGTAAAGCAGCATCTTTCTTACCATCGTTGTTAAACGTAGGCAGATTCCTTGACCAATCTACCTTGGGCATCTTATTTGGAAAACCTGGAATGTGATCTCGGCTCATGGGAGCGTATCTTCTCATGATTCGATCCATCTTGAGAATCTCACAGCTACTGATCTGCCTGCAATGAAGTCACCATGAAGCATTGATTTTTGGATTGTTCAGTGAATGGAGTCGCCAGGTGAATGATTTCAGCCTTCTGATGTCTGACTGTTGTTCACCATCAACCATCAGATCTGAACTCGATACATGTACTGGGGGAATTTATAAGTTAAGTGTTACAATTACAAGCTACATCAGAGATCGACTGAAGCAGTGTTTATCTACTATGCACTCGCAGAGCAATGTGCAGTTCGAAGGCTACCTAGCATGACTTTAGAATCCGTCTGTAGCTATAAATCAAATAACACTAACAAGCAAACCAGTTCTTTCCCCAGTATGTTCGCCATTATGTTAGCGCTTGAATCTGCCTTAGGCTGAAATAAGGCAAGACTCAAGGCCACATCAAACCATGCTCAGCCTCGTAGCTAGCCCTACGAGGACAGGAGAGGGCTCTCTCCGGGTCAAACTCGAAAAGATAACGAAAAGCTGAGATGACTGATTGATGACTGATTTTAGGTAGTTTTAAGTACAAAGAGTTTAGGACTGATTTTTTATGATTTTGTTGAAATCAAGGGAAAGGCAATTTTGGGTGCGGGGATGAGGCACAGTTTTTGCAGAGGTCCACTTGAGGCAAGGTAGGCAATTGTTTTGATGCCTTAGAGTAGGTGGGATGGATATATCAGACTGGTGAGAGGATAAGGAGAGCAAGGGGTCTCAAGGATTCTCCTTAAACTGAAGAAAACATAGAATATTAAACAAATTTAAAGGCAGAGTATAGCAATTTCATGGATTCTACCTTAACACTTCATTTGCTTAATAAGAGAAGATTCAATAGAGATAATGATGCACATGCACAACTTACAAGTACTGAAAGAAACATACCATCAAGACATAAAGCCACATGGATCCCAAGTAGTGCTGCAAAACCCTGGTCTTTCCTTTGCCAAAAATGCTGGTAAAATATGTACAATATAGTCTCAAAACTATCCCAAGAGTCCAACCTCTGCTACTGAATGAAAAATTACATATATAGACCAAGCTATCCTCATTCCCTAACCTCTAGGGGTCGAGATCATCATCCTAGGAGCTGTTTCAACCAATTCTAAACTGAGCACTACAATCTAGGCAATCAAAACAACTTGCCTCTATAAGCTAGGAAACCAATTCATTCATTAATTTTTTGCCATTTTATGGATGAATCTTCTAGAATAGGTAAAAAAGTGTCATGTCAACATGAAATTACATCAATTACATCAAAGAGGATGAAAAATCCCACCAAAAAGTCAAAACTAGTCATTGCTGCGTTTTCCTGAGCTGAAGGTGCAAAACTGGCAAATTTTCCCAACGCGTAGCGCGCCATTTCTCAACGCGTAGCGCGCCTTTCAGGACACTTTTGAGGTGCTTCCCAGCATCCAAATGAGGAAAAATTGGGCTTGTTGGAAATTTTTGGATGTCTACTCTCCAGCCCAAGTGGAATCTCTCAATGTGGTGGCCATTTGGCCCTCCAAAATTGCAATCTCCCAAGACTGCTTTCTGTGTGTCCAAAAAGTGATAGAAGGTCATTTTTTGCTTGTTTTTTGACCTTTTGGGGGCTCAAATCTCCATGAAACTTCTTGGAAGTGGTTGATCAAGTGTATTTTGCCATGAAAAATCTGAAAATGCTGAGTTTTCGTGAAATGGACCTCCCCAACTTAAGGGTAGCGCGTGGTGCGTTACGCGTTGAGGGCAAAAACCTGTTTTTGGCACAAAAAATCCAAAATTGACCAAAATTGCTCCAAATTTCCTGAATTTTGAGCTGGAGGTGTATCATTGAGCACCATACTCCCTCAAGGTGGCTTCAGCCAAAATCTGAAGTGGATCAGGCCTTTTCCTCTGTTTTAGTGCCTTGGCCAATCGTCCTTTAAGTATCTTCATTTTTGCTTTGCACACATGCATGCGGGCCCAATAATGATTTTTCATGTGTCGAAGCAAATCTTTGTCTCTATTGGCTTTCTCCAACAACTTTTCCAAGTGAGTGTTCACCCGTATTAGCATTGATTCCTGATCGATAGGTGTCAAATCACCGGGTCGCCTACGTGCCAATTCCCGGTCTTCACGAATCTTCCGCTGCTCATTAAGTTCATGCTCATCTTGCAACTGTTTGTTGCGCTGCTCTAAGTAGTTAATCACCCATTTTTCCATTTGCAATTTCTTATGCAGCGACTCATTCTCGGCCCTTTGCTCTCGGATGATCTCCTTGAGCTCTGAGGTAGGAGAGCTAGCATCAACATCAATGACATATGTGTCCTGACCTCTTGAAGGACCCTCATCAATCATGGGCCTCTTGCCCCTGTCCTGGACCTGTACCTGTGCTGAAGAAGATGGCGAGACCCCTTCCACATGATGTGGAGATAATAGTCATTGTACCGATGAAGTCAACGAGACCCCTTCCACCTCGGGTGGAGATAGTACTCGTCGTGCAGCTACAAATAAGGCTCTGGGGCCTTTCTGATATGTCAGATATGCTGGAGCATCAACATGCTCGGTCTCATGAATGTCAAACTGCTGTGAAGGCCCTCCCTTATCATGGACAATCTCAGGAGGTGGGTGTGGCACCGTGAAGAAGTCGCGAGAAATGAATTCCTCCCATGGAATACCCTGCTGTGCCAACTGATGCATCACTATGATCTTGATCAGTGCATAATGATATATACTTTTGAGTTGTTGTGTGGGGTTCTTCCTTTGCACTACAGGCACCATTTTCTCTATATTTCAGCACATGAAAAATGGAGTGTTCATCATTCATACCCGGGTAAAATGCATCAACAAACGGATATGGTACGAATATAAACGTGAAAATCTTCCCTCACAATTAAAATAGCGCATAATAAGCCTCATCAAGGGTGCATACTCCTCCCTTAGGAATCTGAAAGGAAAAACAACAGTAAGGTGCCTCATGCATCCGGGTTTGATGTATGGTTGATAATGAAATTTGTCTAGCAGCTTGCGCTTGGTCCACTCTTCCCCAACATTTGGTATCCCGGTGGCTTGAGCAACAATTTCAGGTGATAGGGTGAAATCCACTCCTGCAAGGTTCACATGGCCATTGTGCAAATGTAGGACAAACAAGTGGACCAGTTCTCTATGGTGTTGAGTTTGTGAGATCCTCTCACAATATCCAAAGCATGATTGATACTGAAAACATGACATTGCAAGTGGACAGGCTTGTAATTGAGCCAAAGAGGTGGGCTCCTCCCTGACATGCCGACCACCTTTAC
>APFE031239381.1:0-23196 GCA_000404065.3 Pinus taeda
TGTCAACCTTATAGGTTGTGGAAGACTAGGGGCAACAACACTTCCGTCTTTATAGTTGTGAGTGGTATGCCTCCTGGTTGCCATAATTTTGCTTTCCATTTTTCTTGCTAACCTGAATGCCTTCTCTAATGAATCAGGTTCCCAAAGGCGAACATCATGTTGGATATTATCCTTTAAAGATCCTATGAACACATCAATACTATGCTCCTCTGGAATATCTTTTACCCTTATGTTCAATTTTTGGAACTCCTCAATGTGCTGCATTATTGAACCCTTTTGTTTGAGACTTATCAATTGGCTAAAAAAAGTGTTGCTTTTTGTATCCTCATAATGTGCCATCAATTCTTCCGTAAAAATTGCCCAAGTGATAAATTGTTTACGAGAGCAAAGCCATTGATACCAGACAAACTGATTTGGTTCCAAATATAAAGTTTCCATACATACCTTTTGTGTGTTTTGCACATTATTGAGATCGAAAAATTGCTCCATCTGTAATATCGATGTTGTGGGATCCTTGCCATCAAACTTCCTCATATCGATTTTTGGAATATTGTGGGTCTTCGATCCAACATTAGAGTCTATGGAATCATGATTAACATTTCTTTTGTTCTCATCATGAGTTTCCTTTACTACCCTTTCACCATTAGTGACCCTTTCTTGTAGCAACTTAGTCATATTTATCTTCAATTCTTCCATGTCTATCTTCAAATCTATCTTCAAATCGTCCATCTTAGCTTCCACGTCATTCATCTTAGCTTCTACACCTTTCTTTAAACAATCCATATTAGCTTCTATGCCTTTGTTTAAACCATCCATCTTAGCTTCTACATCCTTCTTTAAACCGTCCATCTTAAATTCTGTTCCTTTTTGTGCAAGTGACACTTGTTGCACTTGGTCTCGTAATTTTGATATATCATGTTGCATTTCTTCCTCGTCTTCATGAGTCATGCTAGAGATTTCAGGTCGCCTACTAGGTGTTTCCATTTTCTTTCCTCAGGGCATCAATTACCAATAATAATGCTTTACTATGCCCTTTGAATTCCTTCAAAATAAATTTTCAAACCAAGCTTAAGCAAACATTTAAAAAAAAATATACACACCTTTTTTCACTTTGTAGGAGCTCGATATTGCCTCTGATGTATCTCTGTAATTTCAGATCATCTAGTTCTAACATTGCGATCTGCGATAGCCCTCTGTGTCCTCTTTCCAATGCCACCAGTCTGACCCCAATTGGATTCTCCAATGAAGAGTTATGCCAAATCTCCCACAGTGACTTGATTATAGACTAATTCAATAGAGTGAACTTGTATGACGTGTCACGTGTCCCTGGTTTAACCTTTGGCTCTAAAAATTATATACAAGAAACTACAGTCCGTCCTCTTTCTGTACCTTCTTACGAAATTTCAATATGATGCTTAGAGAGAAAGTTATGACGATTTCCCCAGGTCACCTATTTTGAATGTAATTCAGGATTCTTCAAAAGGACCAACTTCCTCAGATCATATCTACGAACATATAGCATGAAAAGCTCTAAAATTCGGACCTGAGATTCAGCGTGATGTCTTCTCAAATGGGTCTTTTTTAGCTTCTGAAACATCGCAGAAAAAAAGTTATAGCGAAAATGCCCCGATGACCTGTTTGGAGTAGCGAAACCCTAGAATCCAAAGCTCTGATACCAAATGTTATGAAACCAGCTCAAGAAAAGATAGAAAAGAGAGATCAACACCTTAGAATTCAACCTCTTCAAGGGGGCAACCTCCTTTACATTACATAAATGAAAAATTCTTGGATGATTCAAATGACAAAACCTCCTTTCTATATATAGGAGTCTAAGGAGTCACAATATAACCCAGCCTACCTAACAACAATAATATAAAGCCACAAAAATAACAATAGAGGGATTCTATGGGGCACAATAATAACAATATGGGGACAATAGGGGCACAACAATATTAATAAGGGGTACAACTACAATAGTAATGGGGTAATCACTAGTATTATAGGGACCCAACACCATACCAGCATGATCCTTGTTATCATAAGCCTGCAACATATCCTTAAGATTAACAATATTTTTCAAAGAAAGATCAAGTTTTGTTCTAAGTTCAAAAATTTCTTCTAACATGTCTTCTTTTGAATCACCAACTCCATATGTCATGTTAGATATAACGTTACCTAGTAAATCTTCTTTTGGGACTTCTTCATGTATTATTTTTAGCTTATCCCACACTTGCTTTGCAGTAGTATAATGCATAACCTTATTCAATATTGAATCAAATGTGCTACAAAAGATGTTATTCAAATCCTTAATGTTCTTTTGTACTTCCTTGTTTGATGGAGGAAACTTGGTATAACCATTGTGCAGTAGATGTGAGACATCGAGATTCATTAGATTATCCTTCATATCTTCTTTCCATTCTTAATAATTATGTTTGCTCAGCATATGCACATATGTATTTTCCATAGATTCTAACTTGCCTTGATCTGTTACTTCAAGAGGCATCATTTTTTAATCTATTTTCTCTTTAGAGTGCTTACTTTCACTTTTACCCATAAGTACAAGCTTAGTGGTTTCACTATCATCATCATTGTCATTGTTGCATAGAAAAGAAAATGGATCACATTTTGAACAAAAGCCCATACTTGATGATGCTTCTTCTTCTTCATTCTTGATTAATAGAAAGTGGGTTGCTCCTAAACTTGAATATTTGATAACATCTATAACTGTTACTGCATCTGATATATTCCTGTAAAATTTTTCAATAAAATTACCCTATTCTTCTAGGCCATCAAGCTCATTATTACTTTTATATTCAAATGCCATAAGTAAGTGACAATGTTGATCAGACTCACCTTGTTCACCATTTGAAAGACCATCACTGTCTTGATGTGTATAAAAACTTCTCTTGTTTTCAAACCTCTTCCTATTTATTTTTGCATCTTCTTTTCCTTTCTCGTGATTTTCTCTATAGGGACACTTAGTAGCATAATGACCAACTCTACCACAAGAAAAACATTTGAAAGGAAGCTTACCTCTGAATCTTTTTGTACCCACTTAGAGTTTCTTTATGAAGTTTGCCTCTTCTTCTTCGGATACATAACTATATTCTTCCATTTCTTTTCCTTTTGTAGAAGCTTTGAAGCTTGCTTCTCTCATGTCTGAAGGACCACTTTTCCTCATCTCAAATGATGTTAGTATTCCATGGAGTTGATCAAGTGTGAGACTTTTTAGATCCTGCATTTCTTTAATAGCAGATACTTTGGAGTCAAACTTCGGAGTTAGAGATCTCAAAATATTTTCAACAATAGTAGCATCTTTTATTTATTCACTAATATTTCTCATGGAATTAACAATTTCATATACTCTAAGAAAAAATGTTGCAATGCTTTCATCATCATGCATTTTCAATGTCTCATACTGTATTCTGAATGTTTAACATTTAGGACTTTTTACCTTGGTTTCAACCTCATAACATGGGATAATCTTATCCCATATTCCCTTTATTATGCTCAGCTACATTACCTTCACAAACTCAGACTTGGCTAGACTTCCCAAGATGGTGTTTACAACTTTTGCATTGGCTTCATACTATTTCTTTCCTGCAACATTTGAAGGAATAGAGGTTGGATATTGATATCCACTTTCAACGATTTCCCATCCATAAACTCCTAGTTCCTGAAAGTATGCTCTCATCCTAAATTTCCAAAAGACAAAGTTAGTTCCATTAAATATAGGAGGTCTGATAGAAAACACTCCTTCATGACTACTCATCTTGACGGATCTCTTTCAAATGATCAGGATTTGCCAAAGGACCTGCTCTGATACCAATTGTTGGGAAAATTATTGAGAGGGGAGGGGGGTTGAATCAATATTTTCAAACCATTAACATTTCTAATTTTGTATCCTTATTTATGTACACAACTTTACTCAAGGTAACACGCATGTGTACGTGACTGTTATTCATACAACTAGCATATAACTAGTACAACATATTTTTCAGTTAATTCATCTTTTATTTATCTTAAGCTAGTGCATGAGTACTTCATTCAACATTATATAAACAATAACCAGGTGTATTAAGAAAAAAATAAAGCGTCACACATGAACACCAATATTTAAGGTGGAAACCCAATGTGGAAAAAAAACCACCATTGTTGTCATCTTTGTCTTATTTTTAATATAAAGAAAAACTTCTTATAATATTGTACTAGCCAAGAATCATACTAGCATGCAGGCACCCACCTACAGAAGGCTACAACCTTCACTCGTCCTCATGCACCCATTGGAAGCGAGCAACAACCCCCTAATCTCGTTTACCAGCATCCACCAAAAGGAAGCTCCAAACCCATAGTTTGATTTACCAGCTACCACTGTAAGGAAGCTTCAACTCCTTCATTGAAGGATCCAACCTTCAACACCTTCGGTGACCACGTTGTAAATTTTCATAGTGGACCCACTTTCTACAACACATCACAACTTGTAGGCAAAATTTCATCAAATTTTCAAACTGTACCCACTACCAACATTTAAGCCCAGAACCAATCATCAAAATCAAAACTTCTTACTGTAACTCAACCATTAAACCAATCAATCACTGAAACCCGGTAAATGAATCAACCATATCAACTGAAACCCAAATCAATCAGCTTAAACAACTAGAGCAGTCAAAGCACTATAACCAGAATACCAATCAACATATTGCACATCAGAGAAACTAGATTTTGTTACTGTAAAGCTTGATCAACCATATGTGAAAATATATATGCTACTCTATAGTAGCAAAACAGCGTGTGTATGCGCTTTCCATGAAGCATACATGTGTACAAATATCAAATCATTTTTTTTTGGAAACTAAACCATTGTCATTCAAAAATAAATATTGAATCATACTCAGATCTACTATAACACTCTGAAACAACCACAAACCTTCACCGAATTTCAATCACAAACAACAAGTATCTTCAACATACTTTAATTAGTTATTTCATAATCAAAGCATCATTGTTTAAGACCAAATCATTAAGAAAACTTCATTGGCAAACAACATAAACACATCAAGACTGATTACACTGATCAGACATCCTTTTCATCAAAACCCTACTTTTTGTACATGCTTATCTCAGAGAAAACCTCCATGTATCCTCTCTTTTCAGGAAACAGTCTCCTATATAAGCGACTTACCAGTATCACACCTTGCGTGTGTACGTGCGCTATAGGCTATAAAACCCATGTACATATTTGCAATTTCATAATCAAACCTCCGTTGCAACAAAAAAGTTTAGACATACCCAAATCTCGACTTACATAGAAAAATCATTCATCAAGACACTATCAACATATATCAAATCACCTCATAATCAAGATTTTCATCTCAGATCTATTAGATATGATCCATCATCAAATTCTTGGGAGCATACTTAGTTTTAGATCAAGCAAAAAACTAGTAGCCCATTACTTGTATATTTCCTTCAGATCTAACTATTCATAAGATATTAATTACTTGCACACCCTATCACTTTGATCTTCATCTCCTTATATAGCTTAGCCCTTATCCAATACGACAGGTCAAAACCATACTCCAACTGATGGTTTTCTTAGACAGGATCAAAACATTCTTTACTGGCCTCAATACCATAGGGAAATACCATGGTAAGGACCCTTGGTATTTAGAATACCATGGTGTGGAAACTGAACGTACCTTTCATACCTGCGTGGTATGCGACTTTTCTTCACAAAACCTGCATATGCTTCTTGAAATTTTAACTTTGTCATTCCTCTGCCTCTGAACTGCTATGTTTTTTATCAATTTCTTTGTCACAGGTAGACACATCATGTTTACATATTCATCAAGTAGGTTTCCATAAAAGGACAACTCATCAAGTAAGTTTCCATCAAGGACAACACATAATTTAGAATGCCAACAATTCAAATATCGAAATAGAGACAAAAGAGAAGAAAGAAGCAAAAAATAGAGAAAATAATTGCAGACCTGAATGCTCGGGGGGGCATTGGTTGTGTAACAGTGTCATGGTTGGGAAGATCCAACTACCCAATCACTAATTTTCCAAACAGAAGAATCGTGTATCAAGTCGTTATTTCTACCTTTAGCATTTGATTTTTGTCCATTTAGAGAAAGAAAAATATAGTACTAGCTATAGAAATTTTATACTTCATTGTGAATTAAAAATATTAGAAGAACATTTTATTTGGAAGTATTCAATTATGAAATATGGTGAGTCTCTTTCTACTTTTAAGTTTCTAAAGGTATTATAAAAATAGAAATAGACAGTCATATTACCTTCACAGTTTTCATAGAAGATGAATTATGGCTATGCAATAACTCCATATAAATTGTTCATTGTATCTGTTGGCATTATGATACAAGTGTTGTCCTTGATGGAAACTCACATTTATGATGAATGATGGCAGTTCACAATGCAATAGGTTAACAATAAAGGATTACATATTAGACTCCAGAGATTGAAGAAAGAGAATGGTTTAGGAAGTATACGTTGGTTCACCTTGTCAAAGTGGCATATACAAGCAGGTTCATTATACAAAAAGAGCATATACATATGCACTTTCGCAAGAGTAAAAGAGTGTATGGGTTAGAAATTCAAGGAAATTTAAGATTAAAGAATACCAAGGGTGAATACCATGGTATTAGCCCACAATATTGAGAAAAGTAACGGTTATTTGATCCCGTTCAAGAATACCGCAGGTTCTAAGTGTTGTTTTGGTTTGAGGTATTGAGAAAGGAAAAAAATATATATAAGGAGGAGAATATCAAAGGGCCAAGTGTGAAAGTGAAAGGGTTTTTCATGAATACTTCTATCTGAAGTATATTTTATGTTGTAAGGGCTATGGTAATGATATGATCTGAAATATCATGTAAACCTTTAGATATAATGTTGGATCAGGATCATGAGACCTTAAATGACTTATCATTGTATGACCTAATAACAGATGGGCTAGATCTGAATGCTAGCGTATTTTTATTCTAGAATAGTTTTGAAGTTTTAAGTTAGTATTTGCATATCTATACAGTGGTTTGCCTTGGTGAAGGCATGTATACAGGTTCGGTACTTTGAAGTAGCGTATACATTATGAAATATGATGTTTGAAGTTGCAGTTGGTTCTAGTTGTTGATGCAGAGTTCTGGGTTCTGCACTGTGATTTGGTGACAGTGATCTGTTTGTTCAGATTGATTGATTGTGATTTTCTTCAGTGGTGATGGGTTTTCCATGATTGGTCATATTGCAGTGGTGATTGATTTTGAGCTTCAATGTTACTAATGGGTCTAGTATGAAAATTGGATGAAACGTGGCCTTCCTATTGTGTTATTGTGTACCAGGAATATCGATTCTGAAAATTTATCAAACGTGGTCCTTAGAGGAAGAGAGAAGGTCATAGCCTTTTGTAGGCCGACACCTACATACTAGTAAACATATCGACCAGTACAAGGGCCAGGGGGTTGCAGCTCCCTTCTAGTAGTAGTTGGAGAATGAGTGAAGCTTGAAGCCTTCTAAAGGTCAGCGCCTATGTACTAGTAAACATATCGGCTAGTACAAGAGCTAGTTGGTTGTAGCTCCCCTCTAGTAGAAGCTGGAGAATGAGGGAAGGTTGTAGCCTTTTGTAGGTGGGTGCCTACATACTGGTATGAGTCTGTGCCAGTACAAGATTGTAAACATGTTTTTCTTATATTAAAAGAAGACAAAGACAACAACAGCAGATGATTTTTCTTCTACATCGGGTTTCTACCTTAAATCTTGGTGTTCATGTGTGTTTCTTATGTGTGATTGCTTATTCTATTATTACTGCACATGGTTACTATTTAATGGTTAATTAAGTATTGATGCACTTATTAAAGATCAACATATGACAAATTAACTGAATCATAAGCTCATTAGATATACGCTCGTTGTCTTAAGAATAGTTGTGTGCACACTTGAGTTCCCTTCACTGAAGTAGCGTATATAAATATGATTATGAAGACAAAAAGTCATTGATTCGATAATACTGATTCACCCTCCCCCCCTCTCAGTATTATTCCCAACAATTGGTATCAGAGCAGGTCCTTCAGAAGAAGCTTGATCACTTGAAGGAAGATCTCTCAAGATGAGCAATTATGAAGGAATGGGATCTATCAGACCACCAATCTTCAAAGGAGATAACTTAGTATATTGGAAGACAAGAACTAGAGCCTATCTTCAGTCACATGGAGCTAAGGTTTGGGAGTTGTGGAAAGAGGATACCAATATCCAGTAGCAGTCCCCACGGATCCAGCAGAAAGTAAGTCATATGAAATCAATGCCAAAGACATCAATTCTTTATTGGGAAGTCTATCATAATCAAAATTCATCAAAGTCATGCAGTTCAATACAACGAAAGAAATATGGGACAAAATCATTTAGAGCTATGAAGGAGACTCCCAGGTAAAATGTGTTAAACTCCAAACTCTCAGAATCCAGTATGAACTCTCAACATGCATAGTGATGAAAGTATTGCTAGTTATTTCTTACGAGTAGATTAGATTGTAAATCATATGAGAGATCTAGGTGAAGAAATAAAGGAGGCTACTATAGCTGAGAAAATTTTGAGATCTCTATCTTCTAAATTAGAGTCAAACGTATCTTCCATTGAAGAAAAACAAGATCTAAAATATGTTACTATTGTTCAACTTCATGGAATTTTAACTGCCTTTGAAATGAGGAAAGGAGGTCCATCAGAAATCAGAGAAGCCACTTTCAAAGCTTCTACAAAAGGAAAAGAAAAGGAATATCTCAAAGAATTAGGATATATATCAAAAGAAGATGTGGTAAACTTTGTGAAGAAACTTCAGTGAGGTTCCGAAAGATTCAGAGGTAAGCTTCTCTTCAAATGTTTTTCTTGTGGAAGAGTTGATCATTATGCTGCTAAATGCCCTCATGAAAAAGGAAATATTTCTAGAGAATGTAATAGAAGAATTTATTATACTCATGAAGATAGTAATGGCCTATCTAATAGTGATGAAGATGATCAAGATATTAAACTACTTATGGCATATGAAAATGATACTTTAGAAAAGGAATATTTCCTTAAAGAAATCACTCAACTCAAAATCTGTTTGGCAGAAAAGGATACAATCATAGACATAGTGACACATCAACTCACTAAAAAGGACAAGCACAATGAAAAATTAGAGTGTGAAGTAGTAAGTCTAAGAAAAGAACTTGAAAAGACAAAAACTCTAAATCTTAGATTTGCTAAAGGATTGAAAACGTTAGATGAAATCATCAAAGTTCATCATTCTCCTGTTATAATGACTGGTCTTGGTTTTCATGAAACTATTGAAGGAGAATCTAGCTCACAAGATGAGGCAATGAACTTTAATGCAAAATCTGAAATGATCAACAAGGAGATAAGATCTCAACCCCATCAACGACCAAGGAAATAAAGACTTCAAAGAAAATGATTTACTCCGAACTATAGAAGTGATAATCGATTCTTTCCCCTAATAAATAATGTTGAGTGTTTTATATGTCATAACTTTGTACATGTTGCAGCCATATGCAAAAGTAGAATGATTAAAGCTAGTAACTGTCAGACAGAAAGATCATCAGTTTCTAATTACTTTATGGGATATTGTTTTTCTTGCAATATGTTTGGTCACAAAGCTAATGATTGTGATAGAAGGAATATGAAACATATAAGATGTTATTCTTGTAACGAGTTTTGGAATATAGGAAACGAATGCAGGTTAAAACTCCGACCAACATACCAAAAGGAGAAAACATCATCACAATCCAAGGTATTGAAGAAGAAGGAATTGTTGTTAGAAAGATGTGGCATAGCTCAGTATACAGACATAACAGACCCGGGGGGAGCTGAAAGTGTGAAACTTCAATATTCCAATTCTCATACGCATTTATTATGAAGACAAGTCACATATATACATGACATAAAAGATGCACAATCATGTATATGTTGTTTTGATGAAGAAGCAGTGGGAAAAACTCAGGAAAGGGGGTTTGATATGGTTTAATCAATTATAAATTATATTTTATATTATAATTGATGATGATTACAGTCTACTGATGATATGTAGAAGTTATTTTTGCCCTCATAAGTTCTTAATAACTTGATGAATAATTGATTGATTGATGATGCCTTGATGATTCTTACTAACAAATGCAATGATCAGATCTGACAATGAACAATTGGCATAGGCTTAAGGGGAGCATATGCTTCTAATAATGCATCGTTGGCATTATATTAGAAGACCTTGGTACATGATGATACTTATATTGCTTGATCCACATAGTTGCTTTTATTCAGATGACTCTTTTGATGATGGAAATATACAGGTTGTCGATCTTGATGTTGCTGACAGATGCTTATGGTGCAGATCATATATGGTGTATGATAGTTGCTGATGACTATCATGGTTTAGTTTAGATTGTTGGGCCTTGTTATAAATTTCATGTATATCATTTCATGTGAAGGTCATGTAAAGACCTATGATGTCACTTGTAACCCCACTATGCATGGGAAGGATGATGTAATAATTGAAAAATTTTCAATCATGTTATTTTATCTCTACAAACTCTACATGTCCTCGAGGGGAGCATGGAAAACATAATGCATCTCTAAGGGGGGGAATATCTTGGTCCGCCCTTTCACCTTGATGTCAAAGGGGGAGAGTATCTTGGTGTTATTTGATATGACTAACAGGTTCTACAGTTTGTCGTAATAAACACCAATATGGTTGCCATCAAGTCCAAAGAGGGAGATTGTTGGCATTATGATACAGGTATTGTCCTTGATTTCAACTCACATATATGATGAATTATGGCAGTTCACATTGCGATAGATTAACAACAAAAGATTACAGATCAAACTCCAGAGATTGAAGAAAGAGAATGGTATAAGAAGTATACGTTGGTTCACCTTGTCAAAGTAGTGTATATAACTGGATTCACTGTACAAAAGAAGTGTATACATATGCATGCACTTTCACAAGAGTAAAAGCGAATATGGGTTGGAAAATAAAGGAAATTTAAGATTAAAGAATACCAAGGGTCAATACCATGGTATGAGCCCACAATATTGAGCGAAGTAGCAGTTATTTGATCCCATCCAAGAATACCACAAGTTCTAAGTGTTGTTTTGGTCCGAGGTATTGAGAAAGGCCAAAAAATATATAAGGAGGAGAAGATCAAAGGGCCAAGTGTGCAAGTGAAAGATTTTTTCATGAATACTTGATGCAGGAGCATTCAGCGCAGAAATATCATTATATTTTAGTAGACATAGGGGGTCTTGTGTTTTAGAGGAAGTGGGTTTCCTATGTATTAAATTAATGTAATTATTAAGGCTTTTGAGTGATTTTAATGAGAGATATTAAGAATAGGATTTAATTAAGTATTATGAAGCATATTTGTAAATGTTCTCGAATGTTGGGGAACATGAGAGAATTAGGACATCTGAGAGTTCATAGGGATTGATAGCTTTAGAAATTAATTGTAAACCTTAGATTAGGAATTAGTTGATGATTTTTTGGATTAGAGAGGATCCTTAGAGATAAAGAAGAGATTTTAGGATTTTGTTGAGAAGGTTATGGATCTAAACCAGGAATTGGTTATATAATCCTTTTGTATAAATGTAAGCCTAAAAGGAATAGGAGAAGGTTAGCTAGATCAGAATTAGTTCAAGAGTTAGATAGGTTTGATTGTAAGCCTATGGGTAGGAAAGGGAAAAGGCCACTAATAAGAAAATCAAGCCAGAGAGAGACAGAGACTCATAATGTAAATCTTTGTGTATATATAAACAAATAATTACGTCATGATTCTTTGTCTCTCTCTCACCTGATTTTCTTATCAGTGGCCTTTTCCCTTTCCTTTCCGTAGGCTTACAATCAAACCTATCTAACTCTCGAACTAATTCCTAGTTATCTAACCTTCTTCTATGCCTTTTAGGCTTACATTCATACAAAATAATTCTATAACCAATTCTTGTTTTAGACCCATAACCTTCTCAACAAAATCCTAAAATCTCTTCTTTATCTCTAAGGATCCTCTCTAATTCACAAAATCGTCAACTAATTCCTAATCTAGGCTTTATAATTAATTTCTAGACCTATCAATCCCTATGACCTCTCAACTGTCCTAATTCTCTCATTTTCCCCAACATTTGAGAAAATTTACAAATATGCCTCACAATACTTAATTAAATCCTATTCTTAATATCTCTCATTAAAATCACTCAAAAACCTTAAGAATTACATAATTTAATACATAGTAAACCAACTTTCTTGAAAACACAAGACCCCCTATGTCTACTGAAATACAATGAAATTTTTGAGCTGAATGCTCCTGCATCAGACTACCAAGGTTGAAAAAATTCATGATCTCCTAATCATGTGTTCCCATATGTTGATAGAAAATCTCTAGGGTCCCAAAATTTAGTTTGTAGTTGTTTGTTTGCTTTGTTCCTTTGTTGTTGTTGTATGTCTGATATCTTTTGTTTCATCTTCCTCTCCTTGTCAATCAGTTTCAATTTTTGATTGATCATTCTTGTCATTGTCCTCTCCCTTTGAGACACTTTTCTCATCAATTCCATCATCAATTCAATTTCTATGTCCAACTTATTTATTTGTTGGACTTTTTTCTCTTCCTCTCTTACATATCCTTTGCAATCTTCATTAGGTTCTTTCTTCCTTACTGGTGCTTTCAGTCATTTCTCTAGTAGCTCCAATTATTTCTCCCATTCATTGATCCTTTGATGAGAGTTTATTCCTTCTTCTTTATTGACTGCCTCAATAGCGTCCCTGTTTATCTCCAATGTGCCTATCCTCATGATGGAATGATGATCCTTTACTATGTTTTCAGCTAACATAGTCTCTTCTTCAAGTTTGCCTTTCATCTTCTGCTAGTTACCTTCACTTTGGAGTTGTTGGATCCTTACTACTACCCTTACATCCTTACCCTCTTGTTTCTTCTGAACTTCCATCTCATCTCCAAATAACCTCTGTTCAATTTCTTCGATCACAGCATCACACTCATTCATTCTATTTACTATTCCTACAAACAAAATATTGGTTTGTGAATTAAAACACTCTTCTATCTCCATGTCTTTTAGAGACTCTCTGCTACTGTCGAGTACTGTTGTAACCATTTATTTTCTATTGCCATTTCCTCCTAGCAACTTCTCCAACAATTCAATTTCCTCTTTACATTTAGCAAGTGTTTTATCACAATTCTCTTAATTTCTAGGTTCATCCTTTACATGGTCACTATTGCCCAATGATTCAATCAGTTTGTCTCTAATAGACAATTTTGTCTCATTCATCTTCACAAAAATAAGTTCCTATTCTCTCCTTACATTTTCAAAAAATAATACTTCATCAACTCCATGTTGTATAATAGTATTTGAGAATTGTCCTCCTTCAACACTTACAATCCTTGTATTCATACAACAATTGTCAGTTTGAAAAATGCAAGGCTCAACAACCTCAACTAATGTTTCACATATCAACTCTTCAGGCTGAATTTCATCTCCTTCTTTCACAAGGAATTGTCCTTGTTTTGTAATAGAATTTGCCCTGGTTTATAATGGTTGTCCATGTTCCCTCTTTCATAGCTTTGGATTCCAATTTTAATGAAGGTGCTCAAATGCGCGTGCATCAGACTCTCGAGGTACAAAAATTTATGACCTCATGGTCATATGCTTCTCCTTCATCCCTTAGCAATTCTACCCACATCCTCTGTGTAATTTCCTTTACGATCTTCCTACAAGCTACAATAATACCTCTACAGTTACAATTCTCTTTCTTACTGCACATGCCTCACTAAGCTTCTCTCCTCTGAGCTCAATCTTTTGGCATCTCTCTGGTTTTCTCCTCTGGAACCAATTGAGTACTTCTTTCTCTAGGTTGTTGCAATCTTCTCACCTTCTTATGCCACTGCCTGTGTGACAATATACAGACCACAAACTCTCCAATCTTCAAACCAAATTAAAACAAGAACATATCATCTCACCTTCAAGATCTCTACATGATCTTGTTCTACAATTCACCTGTATACACACCCTCAAAACATAATTCTGTTCTAAATTTTTTGAAAGAAATCACTCAAAGACCTTAATAATTACATTAATTTAATACATGGGAAACCAACTTCCTTGAAAACACAAGACCCCCTATGTCTACTAAAATACAATGATATTTCTAAGCCGAATGCTCCCGCATCAAGTATTCATGAAAAACTCTTTCACTTGCACACTTGGCCCTTTGATTTTCTCCTCCTTATATAGTTTTTGGCCTTTCTCAATACCTCAGACCAAAACAACACTTAGAACCTATGGTATTCTTGGATGGGCAGAAAGGGGAAAATGTCATTGATAAGAAAATCAGGCCATAGAGAGATAGAGACTCATGAATTAGTTCGAGAGTTGGATAGGTTCGATTGTAAGCCTATGGGCAGGAAAGGGAAAAGGCTGCTGATAAGAAAATCAGGCTAGAGAGAGGCAAAGATTCATGATGTAATTATTTGTTTATATGTACATAGAGATTTCGATTCCCAAGTGTGTGATGTGTGTTAATTGATGGAATTATAGTTGTGTGTAAATTAGAAGTAATTATGCATAACATAGGATTGCAGGTGCGCAGAACTAGAGATCAAGTGCAGGGAAGAGTGTATCAGGTTTACACGTAGACAGTGTTGGAGGAAACCTTTAACGTTACAGTAAAGGTATACTGTAAGGTTCTTAAAACCTAAGGAGTTATGCAGCGAAAGCGTGAAAGAGCGAAGGAATAAAGAACAAAGTTGAAGATCGGATCAGAATAATTGAAGACTGGAAGGAGAAAACACGAACAAATGGACTATTACACAGTGAGAACCAAAAGAAAGTAAAGGAACGAAGAAATGAAGTAAATGTGCACAGGACTCGTTGGATCAATGAGATCAATAGGTGAGATTGTGTGCGATATACAGATAATATCTTATTGCGGAAATAAAGTAAGAAGTTGAGCAGTGGAGATTAGGCCACGTGTTAGCAAAAGGATGGAGTGGTTTTTGTAAGCGGGAAGTTGTTTCTCGCACGCCCTCAAAGTTGTAAGTGGTATTCCAAAATCGGATGTGATAAGGTTTTATGCAACGGAATTAAACCTTGTTGAATTCTGACCATTAGGACTGTCCATTGGGTGATTGATCAGACACATATCACTTCTGAAATTGCATGCTGGTTAATTTGGAATTCTGACGCAATGAAGTTTTATACAACGGGCTTAAAAACTCGTTGAGTTCTGATAATTGTGACCATTTAATGGTTGATTAATTGGATGGTAATCCACTCGAATATGCACATAGGTTAACACGCTAGGCAGACCCGATGAGTTATTCAGAGAAATTTAACTTCTTTGAGTTCCGGTGGGTGAATGGGCTAAAGTTGGAGATCACGTGACAACCATTGATTTGAAGGAAGAAATCAATGGTGCATATTTGAAGTGAAAGGTTGAGCATCGATATATGTGCCAAGGCTGTGGAATGGCGGAAAGGTAAGGATTAAGCATGGTTTATGTGTGATTTCTATTATATGGATTTATAATAGAAATAAAGCAGAATATATATATTATGGGTTAAGTTGAAGTTAACCAAAGTGTAAAAGACCATGCTATGGTTAATATGTGCGGGTTGTTAACAAGAGGTTATGAAGAGCTGTATAAAGTTCTACTTAAAGTTCACCAAAGGGTTAGACTTCGAAGAGTTAAATGAAATATTTCCGCTGGTTAAACCTTGATTTGTGAAGGTTTCCCTAAGTATGGAATTTTAGAATTCCTGGGACATGTATATGACATGCATTTTATATGCATAATATGGGTATTGTCAGCTTAGGCTGGCATCAATACTTCTATCTAAAGCATATTTTATGTTGTAAGGGCTATGGTAATGATATGATCTGAAATATCACATGTACCTTTGAATACAATGTTGGATCAAGATCATGAGACTTGAAATGAATTATCATTGTATGATTTGATAATGGATGGGCTAGATCTCAATGCTAACACATTTTTTATTCTGTAAATGTTATGATCTCGGTATGACTGAAGTCTGGAATAGCTATGAAGTTCTAAGTGAGTATTTGTAGATCTATATGCTGGTTCGCCTTGGTGAAGATGCGTATACATGTTGGTTTGCAACTTCGAAGTAGCGTATATACTATGAAATATGATGTTTGAAGTTGCAGTTGGTTCTGGTTATTGAGTCAGAGTTATGGGTTCTGCTCTACGTTCTGGTGACAATGATTTGATTGTTCAGATTGACTGATTGTGATTTTCTTCAGCATTGATGGGTTTTCAGTGATTGGTCACATTGCAGTGGTGATTGATTGTGAGCTTTAATGTTACTGATGGGTCTTGTATGAAAATTGGATGAAACATGGCCTTCATATTGTGTTGGTGTATACCAGGAGTATCGAGTCTGAAAATTTATGAAACGTGGTCCCTGGAGGAAGAGAAAAGGTTGTAACCTTTTGTATATCGATGCCTACGTACTGATAAAAATATCAGCCAGTGCAAGAGCCAGGGGGTTGGAACTCCCTTTCAGTAGCAGCTGGAGAACGAGTGAAGGTGGGAGCCTTCTGTAGTTTAGCGCCTACATACTAGTAAAGATATCAGCTAGTATAAGAGCTAGGGGATTGTAGCTCCCTTCCAGTAGAAGATGGAGAATTAGAGCAAGTTGTAGCCTTCTACAGGTGGGTGCCTGCGTATTGGTATGAGTATGTGTCAGTACAAGATTGTAAATATGTTTTTCTTATATTAAAAGAAGACAAAGACAACATTAGTAGTTAGTTTTTCTCCCAAATTGGGTTTCCACCTTAAATCTTGTTTTTCATGTGTGTTCCTTATGTGTGATTGCTTATTCTATTATTACTGCACATGGTTACTGTTTAATAGTTAATTAAGTATTGATGCACTGATTAAAGATGAACATATGATGAATTAACTGAATCATAAATTCACTGGATATACGCTAGTTGTCTTAAGAATAGTCACGTGCATACGTGAGTTCCCTTCACTAAAGTAGCGCATATAAATCTAATTATGAAGAGAAAATGTTATTGATTTGATAACACTGATTCACCCCGCCTCTCTCTCAGTGTTATTCCCAATAGCATATGCATCTATAATGGTAAGGAAAAAATAAAGAAAACATTATTTAGAACATTAATTCTCCATTTGAAAATTATGAGTATCAAATCTATATATATATAGATAGATAGATAGATATAAAACAAAGATTATCATCTTTACTTATAAATCCATAGAAATGTCACTAGTGTATATACATTTTTACACATATATAAAATCTTTAATATGGAGTAATGTGCATTGATAAAGCTATACATACATTAGCACATCAAAGAAAATGAAAAACAATACAGATTATGCATCTTAGTTTCGTAAAAAAATGTGTTAATAAACCTTAAATACGAAATGAATTATCTATATAGAAAATTAACGAATTCTCGTTATTTATATTAAATAAGAAATAGTAATTTAAAAAAAGAATACACACGTATGCAAGGCTTCAATGGTAATCTAAATAGTTGATGATGTAAATATGAAAGGGTTAGAAACAGCACAATCCTTTTTTTTACAAGAAGATAATAATGATGTAAAATAAATATATACATATAAGTTTAGTATTTCCTAGTTAGGGATTGGTTAAATAGAAGAAATTGAATAATGCCCTTGTTATTAGTCCCTGCCTGGGACTATTAGCGATCGATAGATCGTTGACCGAGCATTAGTTTATACTTTGACCAGTTTTTTTTCCAGTTATTTGGCATGTTAACCTAAGTTTAATGCTCCCAATTTCATTCAAAAAAAAATTAAGCAAAGTTTTTGGTTTGCAAAATAATTGAGGCCTTATTGCAGCCTTCACATCGTTCGATGCAAAAAAATTGCCGCAATATCATCCTATCCTAAGTAGGCTGTGGAGGCAAAGTTTGTAATATTATCTTATCCTAAGTAGGCTGGTTGAAGCTGCAAGTTATTTTATCCAAAGTAAGCTAGTTGAAGTTGCAAGTTATTTTATCCAAACTTTAATTGCCAACTTCCACAACACAAATTTTGCATGGCCCTAGCCACTTGTCTTCAGTTGGCCACTTGTCTTCTATTGGTCTTCAATTCTAAATGCTATATGGCAGCGTGCTCGCCCTTTTGTTCGCCATTCATTCCTGTCAGCGCTACCCTACAACCAAGCTCCACCATGGTAGCGGCTAAGCTTCACTTTTCACTGCATTCTGCCCTTCCAGATTTGGTTTGGTTCAGGTATCCTTGCTAGCGTCTGACTAATCTACTAGTTAAACTTATATTCCTTTCTTCCGCAAGGGTAATTTTCTGCGCGACTTACTGTCTTCGCCTTCTTTGAACAAAATACCGCTACAATTACAGAAATAGGTTCTTGGTCTCTTGCAGGGTTATCATTATGCTGTGGTAAATGACTATAATTTAACCTCTCGCTTAGTTTTTCAGTTTATTTTTTTTAAATGACAGTAAGCATTTACACTATATGCTTGCAGCGTTCAATATGCTTTCTAGTGGTGGTCTACTAGTATATGCCCTTGCTCCCTTTGTGAAATACTCAGGTAAGTTCTTTGTTCTCCCAATGAGTGAGTTCTTAATATCATTGTTTGTGCTGGAAGAAGTCCCAACCTAGCTCCATTGTTCCCTTGCAGGAAATTGGTCACCGACTATGTGTTACATACATTATTTTTGGTTATATCCGGTGATTTGGTTTTCCAGGTTCCTCAGTTATATCTATATCACGACGTCCACCTGCAATTTAAAATTTAGAACCCTAATATATTTTGGGTTTTTCCATTCGGACCGTTTTCTTTGATATTTTTTATTGATGGACCGTCCACCATAATATAGGGTCTGAATTTTACTTTTTATACTATATATGGATAGTTAATGAGCATCTATAAATTTTCTTTCAGGGTTTGGAATTTAAATAATATAGGATCTGAATTTTATTTTTTATATATGGATATTTAATGAGTGTTTGTAAATTTTCTTTCAAGGTTTCGAATTTAAATAATATATTTCGGGTTTTCCATTCGCACCGATTTCTTTGAGAATTTTGGTGGACGGATCTCGACCATAATATAGGGTCTAGATTTTATTTATACTATATATGGACAGTTAATGACAGTCTTCCAATTTTTTGCGTGGTTTCGAATTTAAAACTTATTATTGTTCTTTTTCGAATTACTGTAATCAAGCCTTCTTTAGTTTAGGAGATAGCTTTGGAAATATAGTTCAATTCACTCATTATATGCTTAATGATTTTGTTATTTATCAGTGTGCTGTTGTGAATAATATGCATAATATTTCATTAGCTCTCAGAAAATTTATATATAAATTTTTATGCATCTCCATTAGGTTTGCTTTTAATTAAAGTAGGTAGGTTTCGAGTGTAGGGAACCATATTTGTGTTCAAAATTTCACTTATTTGTTCTAAAAATGACCAGACTTCACTTCTGATATCCCTGAGTTCCCTGTTCTCCTGTAATATACATTTATTATATAGTGATAGTCTAGATTCTATTTAAATTTTACAATGGTTGAATTTAATTACAAAGATGATAACTGGTATTAGATTTACTTGCAACTATTTTTGTTCAAAGCAGATGATGAATGCATGCGAGTTCAAGACAAAAATACCAAAAATGTGTTTTCCACCACAATGATTTATCACTATTATCGTCAGCCTTGCAGGGACTCTACTTTCATGCAAGAAAACTCCATCGAATTTTGAGTGTTCTCCACAAACGCTGCAGATTATTTAAATTCCAGCAGAGAAAAACACTATAAGATAACGCATTAGTGCACACCTCTCAAGTTACAGTCGGAATACAGGTGCCTGAACATGCAATTCAGCCTTTCTAACTCTGATACTCGAAAAAATCTTGGGTGTTATTACTAGCGGAAATTATGAGGTTGCCGTAGCAATGCAATGTGAACATAAGTGTAAAATGTAAAAGATTCGACCGTGGTCCGTAATTAGCTATCAAATAAATCCATGTTCCAAAGATGCTTATCCCTAAGTTGTTTGAGAAATTTTCAATGTAACTTCACCGAACAGTTATTGGATTCAAATATAACTACTCAGATTTTAAATTTCTAAACTGACTATGAAGATTCAATAGAATATTCATACTCTAACGTTATAGACATTCCTTTTCTATATTATTCCGAAAAATGTGGGACACGCAAAAACAATTGAAGTTGTTTTCATCATTACAACGTCTGAGAAAACTCAAGCGAAAAATCCCACCAAAGTGTCAGTTGAAGGCAAATGCCGGACGGCCTTCTATCTCTGAATTGTATTGGAGCACATGGTTACTTTGTTATTATATTTTAATTTATTTTTAATTTTAACTACGATCTTACCTGACTTTGTTTTTTATGATGTTCCTGGCATTTGCTTTTACACAAAGCATAATTTTGACATTCTCTTCATGCCATAGGTGAGATACACCAACAATAAAATCAATAAAAAGAAAAAGTTGGAATGATCAGTGAAAACACGATAAAAGAAAAGAACTGGAGATCTGGGAAATGAGTTTACCTGGTTCAATTTTGGATTGGGTCTTCGTTACGTTTTCGTTTTCTTGGAAACGCAGTAGGTTTTTTCTCTTTCAAGACTATATATACTTCAGTCCAATGTAAAAGTATCCAACTGTAAGACGGCTGAGTTTGTTTTCTTGGAGATGCAAAGGAATTTTCTCTTTCAATCCTGTACAGACTTATTTCATACGTAAAAGTTTCCAGCTCTCAGACGGCTGACAGAGTGAAGGGTTAATATCAAACTCTCACAACGGTGATTCCCGTTCTAGTGCCGGGGTCTAATTTCTGCTCGTTATTGATGTGTATATTGTCATTCCAAGTGGTTCATTGTTTTATTTCTGCTCGTTATTGATGTGTATATTGTCATTCCAAGTGATTCATTTTTTTATTGGGATTCTGGATTAAGGCTTTATTGATATTGTGTACATTGTGTTTGTCTTAGACCACATCTTCTGAGAGTTTGGTATATTCTCTGTAATTTCCTACGTTTTCTTTAGCTAAAAGATATGTTGTAGCATTTTGTCTAACCCCTGTACTTTTAATTTGGTCTTTGTTTGGTGATTTATTCAAGGCATCTTTATCTCGATTGTTGATTAGATGGATGGTCGCACCCATATCCGTTTGATTGTGAAATATTCAGTGAATCAATGATCTAGATTTGGGATTTCAGGTTAAAGTCAATTTAGATAGTCAAAGGATTTGACCATACATTTTTGTTATAGTTTTTTGTAAGTGAATCTATGATTAATGAAGAGTTAGAAACAATATGGATAATAGTAAAGTGAAAGAAGGTTGGAAGTTGAAATATCTATTGACGGTTCTTTGTTTTATAAATTTTGTATTAAATTCTAAAAACTACTATTCAAATAAAGTTATTTAAATTCGAAGTATAAAATCTCGTAGACTGCCAAAATCTTTATCCATCACTAAAAAATAGTTCTTGTCTTGTACAAGAGGAACAAGAAAAATGTCACATAGCCTTGTTGCCTAAATAAAGCCATTGAAAAAGGGATAAAGCCATTGAAAAAGGGAAAGCAAGGTCTGTCAAGTTGTGGTAACACGGCTATTAAACGTATTTTGCGGTTCCATCCCATGATTGCAGGTGGCCGCACGGTGGGAGAGAAGCCTTGCCCTCGGAAGGCGGCAACCCCTTTGATCTCCTCTTTCTCGCAGGAGGTGGCCGCTACCAAGCCCTTTGCTGCCCCGCCCATCCATTTTTTCTGAGCAAAGAAGAAATAATTTGGGAGAGGTAGAGATAGTTTATCTTAGTTTGGGCGCTAATTAATCGCTCATATTAACCACAACCATGCATAAAGAAGTCTATTCTATCTAACTACAGGAGGGCTCCGAAGGGCTTGGCTGCGCAACTCTTTAGGCCAGCGCTGTGTTCCAGGTAAATCTTTTAATTCCCTTTTTATCTTTCCAAGAATCACTTTTTGGCCGCTTAAAACAAAATTTGTTATTTTCTATTTTCTCTTCTGTTTTGCATATTTGGGATTTTAGTTTGGTTCATTTAATCCTACAAATCTACTCTATCCAAGAATTGTTTATTGATCGTTAGTTTTGGGCTAAAAATTTGCCCATACTCTGGATTTCAGATACTTGAACTTAGCAACTATATATAGTCATGATGTAAGGAAAACTGGTGTGGTTGGTAGGGCTGTATTGGACTGTGAAAAGCATCTAGCTTATAACATTGTTTTATTGTCCAGAAACAATAAAAGAAAAATCTCAAGAGGAAAATGGGGTACTTACTATTGGACCATTTTAACAGGTACTTACTATTGGACCATCTTAACTACTTTCGGCCACCTCTTCAAGAAAATAACAAAAATAAGAAATCTGTTTCCAAGCCGCTTTTGTAAGAAAAATAAGAAATCTGTTGCCAAGCCTGTAAGAAAAATAAGAAATCTGTTGCCAAGCCTGATCTGATATTGTAGATTGAGGCTTTGTCGCTGAACATTTTGGAGCCAAGGTTTGAGGGGAGACATTTTCCTCAAATAAAATTAGATAATGCAACCATTTCAATGCCATTGTATACTTTGTTTCCTTGCATTCAGAACAACCGATTCTTATTTTCTCTCAACTTCTTCGTATTTTTGCTGTGCTATTCTTCACGATGTCCCAGATTGGCGTAGTGGAAACATGCACATAGACATCTGGGCAGCAATCGAGGCATACAGAAGCAATTAAGAAAACATGTGTGGTTGAAAACACAGTTGTGGAGAGTGGGTGCATGCAAGCCTACTTGGCAGTTCCTTTTATATTTTATTTTAAATTATTTCATTTAAAATGATTTATTGATTATTACATTTATTTATTTATTTTAATTAATTTTGTTATTTTTTATTATATATATTAAAAAATGAAACCAACAACTTTACTCAAGGATAAAAATTTCTCTCCGCAGTTAAGCTAAAGTATTTTTTCTTTTAAAACACATTGACTTACACTGAGAGAACCGTGGTCGCCGACCATTTTTTTTATTATTATTATAAAAATTAAAATGTTTTTCCTTTTAATTTAAAAAATATTAAAAATATAAAAATTATATTTTATATTAAAATAAATTAACTAA